>JABMBR010007886.1:0-51906 GCA_018881525.1 Meteorus sp. PSUC_FEM 10030008 | reverse complement strand
TATAAATAAAAAAAAGGAATGAATTGTCAGCAGATACGAAATAATTTGTGTATTCTTCCAGTCCAAATAATGCAAAATAACTTTCAATGAGTATGAATCACTGATAAAGGTACATATGTCATACCTATAAGAAAAATATCGAAGTGTGATAATGGGTCAATAATACTTGAATGATAAATCATTGAAATGATAATTCACGTACTTGTATCCAGTCAGAATGTTGAGTAGTGTGGATTTACCAGCGCCTGATGGTCCCATAATTGCTGTTAACTCGCCAGATCGCAATCTGCCACTCACGGATTTCAAAATAACTTTCTCACCTGAAAAAAAAATCATAGATTGTAAATCCAGTTGACACTCATTTCAATTCCATTAGGTACTAATCACCAGGAATTCTGTTTCAAGAATTTAATCGAACAGCGTATCTTTTCTTTTTTCATAATCAAGTAGATTTATAATCATCGAGGATATCTACATGATTGAATAACAAAACTGATGTATACATAGCAGTGATTTTAATGGGTGCTCAAAGTTCATTTTTTTATCTCACTATAATTATAAATTTGCTCATAGATGGTTTGATTTTATTCAATGATTTATAAGATGCGTCGTTTATTCGTGGCAAAATCTCATTCGTTGCAGTAAAGTTCGAATGTTGTCTTTCTGGATTCTACACTTCGAACTTCTTGAAGGTAAACCAACAGATATTTTTCATAAAGATTGAGGAAATACTGGGGTGTGACGGTCGGTTCCATCTTCAAGGTGTTGATGCCAGGACATTGGTTGAAAGACAATGGTAGCAAAGAATAGAAAATATGATGAATAGTTCATGCCTATACTCAATCCAATAATCCAAATACAATTTCAAAATTGGATTGACAATGGAATGGCTTAAAAAAATTATACGAGACAAGCAGGGAAATGATGACGAGTCGAATGCTCAGCTGGTCAATTCTCCACATTCGGTATGCGGTACATATGTTAAGTTATGTCATAGAATATTTAGCATGGATGCAATATAAACGAGGCAGTGAACGAGTACATCATGAAACATCAGTGGTATAGCTATTTGTGTACATTGGAGTACGTTTACATATATGTACAACATATAAGTGTGCTTATACAGTGTACATAACATTTATACCCGTGCCATTGACAAATGCGGAAGATATCAGATACAATAATTACACATTACACACTGACCTGAACATGATGAATTAATTTTAATGTATAATTGTTGAAGATATTCTTTCAATAAATGTCCCAATCTTTTTCGTTATTAATACAAGAAATCACAAATATTCATGAGACTGTTGAATAATTCGATTTAACAGATTGAAATGTGTTGAACAAATTCTTTTTCTTATTTGACTAGAAAATTCAAAGGGAAAAATTGTCCTCTATTCAATTGAAATTCGTAACGGTAACTGTTCGTTTCTTTTTTTTCTGCAATTTTTTCTGCAATCCATTAATCATGGAGTGGGATTATCTACCAGTGTATTATTTTTTTTTTCTTCGTTCATACGGATCAAGACCAAATGTCTATGTGTTATGTATATGAACATAGGGAATCACGAATCACGCAAAGACTTAGCGTTCAGCTCGTGATATGTTTCGCAATACTTCAAAGTGAATAATGCAGTTCAGTCTAACAGAATGAATGAGAAAATTAAAATATTGACGTATACTGAAGAGGGAGAGAATGCGAAACTACGTGAAAAAAAAAAGTTGTTTTGACTTTGAGCAAAACCTGATTTATAAATTTAATTCTTCCCTTTCTTTTTTCATATTTATTTTCTGTGGAGTTGTGAGTCTGACATTATTATTAAATACTTTCAAGCACCACGAAACAGAATTAATTGTTCTGTTGCAGTAATTCTATGAATATAATTATTACGTGGCATACTGCACACCAAACTTAATGGTTCAGTGGGAGCAATGGAGAGAGCGTGAAACAGTTATGCTGAAGTATAGCATGGATTTGAAAGAAAAAAAAGATAGTAAAAATGAGCAAAAATTGTGCAAGAAGATTGCTAAAATGAATTGCGATCGTACGTCTGCCACTTTCGATGGAACTTGACGGTGAGTTTGACGTCATCAGGATTGATGACATTTATTCATTCCATTTTTTTACTCAATAAACAAAGCGAATCGCAGGAATTTTGTTCTGCAGAAATCTATCACTTAGGCGTAAACAAATTAGCTTTTATGTTGGAATTTTTTTTTTCCTATTTTCACAAGGACATGCATGAGATGAATAATAAAAAAATGGATTTAAATCAATCACAAGCACAAATGTTAATATTTTCTCTTGATGCATCCATTTGATGATGACTTCTTTCTATTTCTCAAAGATATAAAAAAAAAGCGGTCAGGGTTCTTCTATAGTTATTGACGAGCGTCATTTTATGCACTTAATGAATGATTTAGTAATCTCCACAGAAACCTATGAGCGAAGAGTAAAAAAAGACAAATTCATACATTTGATACATGGTGCACTCTGTTACTTTCCTCGATTATGTAGATGACATATTCAAATATGAAAAAATAGGGTTACACACGATCAAACACGCGGACTACAATTGTGCACTAATACATATGCGTATGATCAAGTGAATGGAGGTACTCCGTAGTTAGTGCATACCGTTGTCGTTGCAATGTTGATAATTTCTTATCGACAATTTATATTTCGACATTCGCAATTACAGTTGATCAATAGTATCATTGAAAATAATTTGAAACACTCGAATAGATTTTTCCTTACTCAATTGAGAACTGAATATGTGGATGTTATTAATTCAAGCAAACAAATATATTCCAGTTATTATTTGTGGATGATTTATGCTTGCTCCGTTTGTGTATGTAACATCATGTGTATATCATTCAGCATGCAAAATTGTGGTCAATCTCACAGAGTGAACCGCAATGCCATAACAAGATTTTTGCAATTCAATCACATGAATATAAAAAAAATAGCAACACATGGAATAACTGCAGCAATGATGAAAAAATTATTGTTTCTCTCACTGTTATAATGATAACTGACAAGTTTTCACATTTATCAATGATTATACATGCAGGAGGAATGAAAACAGTATAATTATACGTTGTACTCTCGGAAAAATTGATATTTTTATAGCAGAATATACTTTGAGAATTGTCTTTACATCACAAGGCATTTGTTTCATTTTAGAAAAATTGTTATCTGTTATTCCGATAGAATAAACTTTCACTGCTAGTTCAATGTCATCATAAAACCAGTCCTCAACTTGTTTTTTTTTGTTTTCATAAGATAAACGAGCACAAAGATGAAGAAAAAATAAACAGAGTGAGAGGAAAGATGTGAACCTAACTCATCTGCAATCCATATAATGCTCATGATTGTGAGTGGACATGTATGAATCCGGTATTATCCTGCGGATGTTTATACTTTTATTCCAAAACTAAAATAAATTATCAGGTAATTATAAATTGCTTTTCGATGTACCATATTGAAAATCTCTTTCTGACTTTGTGAATTAGTATTTAAAACAACCTGCGAAGTGATGTAACAATTAAATTCCTTGCAGTTCATCGTGATTGAAATATTGTCGTAGTAATGATACGAGAGTGTGATTATTCATTTATCATGAACATTCTGCTCTCATCTTTTATTTTGAATGAATTGAGCAGTATAGAAGTGATGGGTGGATTATCATATTTCTTAAGAATCTGATCACGAACAGTAGATGACTCGAACTAAATTTTTCCCAGCAGTGGCATTTGATCGACAAGGCAGGAAAAGAATTTTTCAAGATCATAGGTCGTTTTTTATCTTCAAATGTACGTATCTCAACGTCATGTCCTCACTCTCACTTTCATCACCTACTTAGGTCAACTCTACAAAGTCGAAGGACCTCTCATTTAAATGTCCACTTTGAAAAATCAATCAGTTAACTCAAACTTTGGATTATTTCCTGGTTCTTCCTCATTATTTATTTATTTATTCATCTATTTGTGATTGTTTTTTCAAATTCTTCGCGAACACGTTTGCGTTGAGATTTTTTTTTGTTTATGTATCGGAACTTTGAAACTGTGAATGTGTATATTTCTTAAATGAAAAAAAAAAGGTGAGTTACTTTAAAACCGGTTCCTTATTATTGTTTGCGTGAGTTGGTGTGCTTGCGTACGTTTCTTCTTCCATGTGTGTCAGTTGCTTTTACTTTTCTACTCTTCTTTTTTACTTTTATATTTGAATAGAATCGAAATTTTTCTTCCCTCTATTGTTTCGTGTATTATAAAATCACGAATGTTTCATTGTGATAATTGTCAACTCATTGACATACACTCACGCCCACATAAATTCGACGACTGTTCTATAATTAAGAAAAAAGTTTTTTTATCGACGTTTGTTTGTTACGCCATGTCAATTATATTGTTCAGTATGAAAAGCTTTGTAGAATTGGTAGGATGTAAAATTAGATGCAAAAGTTTTTTCAAAGAAAAAATAGAGAATGAAGAAGAACCGAATGAAAAATTATTGAATCAAATATACGGTTGGATAACGATTAGGTAGAAGATAATATGAGATTTGCGACAATGAATTAACTCATTCATTCATTCTTACTATATGTTGAGTGAAAAGAAAAATATATATGCGAGCCATGTGAATTTACATGAAGCAACAGATTTGAATGAAGAAAAAATTCTAGATTACTACGTACGACAACGTTCGTTCATGCTATCGTAATAGTTCATTCTTACATTAGTTCGAGAATGCAATAATAATGATAAAGAAACAGAAATTCGATTACTGAAAAGTTCAATATTCTTCTTCATTTTTCGTTATTGGAATATGAATTGTTCTATTTGATACCAGTAGAGATTCATTTGTTCGACTAATATCGAATATTTGTATCTGATTACAAATTTTTTTACTTTCAGTATTCTCAAAATCTCGAAAGGGAACTTTTGAACAATCTTCTGATGATTATGTCACAATGTTAGATGGAATTATAACACGTCGAACGCAAAATGTTTGGAAAATTTCTTTTGAGTCTTTGGAATTGTTCAATCTGATGCTGTGCCTTAAATATATTTCATGTCACAATAATTTTAAAAACTATTTCACAGTTCCATCATTCATCAGATAAAGTGTTTCGAATTGAAAACCGATTCTTGAATCGAATATATCTTAGGTCTCGAGTTTAATATTCCAAACGAGAGTTGAAACGAACACATCGAAGAGATACACAGAAACAAAAATAATTCACATTCATAATCCTCTGGTGGTTGGAAACTCGGAATAAATTGTTGAATTTACTCACTGCCTTTGCGACCCTCACGTACTTTGTACGTTAAATCCGAAAATGCCAAATCAACGGGTGGTCGCTTTGGCAAATGTGTAATTGTTTTCGGTTGAATTGGCACAATTTGAACTCGCACAACTGAACTTTTACGAGGTTGCAACAATATCCCATTAGCTTCATCATCCCTCGTACTGCAATTGCCTTCGATCTTCATTTTTGTTTTTATTTTCTTCAACTCGTCAAATCCAAAGTAACGTTATACGTCCTCTATTCTCGGTATTTGAATTCAATTGAAATTACTTCACTAACAAATTGTTTCCATGACCGTTTCACCACCTGAAACCGAAAAAAAACAGCCACATAATTAATGATTGAAGAAAAACTTTCTTTTGTTATTTGTACCATTAAAATTGTTTTTCAATCGAGATTGATTGTGTGACTGCTTACATTTTTAATATAACATCGAATTGATTTAAATCACGATTCGAGGAGTGAATTACGTAGAAAACAAAGTAACAAATAAATAAACGAAACCAATTCGCGGGTGAACGTAATAATTTTAATGACACAGACTTTTCGAACAGAGTGTTCAACTTTTGGGTCGTTGCTCGTGCTACGTCTCAACACCGACTGATTGCGAGCAGCAACTAAAGGCTGTCGAGTTACGAACGGGACACGACCATCACCGTTGACCGTCGATCCGCGGTGCTTTGGTCATATCGGAGAACCAGTATACATTGCCAGTAGAGAGGAATGAAAAATGAAAAGACAAGGAAAATCTGCCTTGAGCAATATATAAACGATGTATATGAAATGAAGTAGTAAAGAACGAGTGATTTGCTGGTCGTGTCCAAAGTCGAAAATGGCCTCTTTTTTTCTCCTTAAATATATTAATCCATTTATCAATTGATTTCATTATTTCAATTTCCTCTTATTTGTTTATATATGGAGATAGCCTGCTTAATCTTTTATTGAGATATTCTTAATGGAAATCGCATGGCAAATGAATGGAGAAATCGTTTTTGGCAATCGATAAAAATCGTATCAATTTTTTGTCATCGAAATTTATGTTTGCGACTGGAGGATATCAATGCAGGTTTTGGATAATGATATTCGGATGAATGTGTAATGAAATTTCTTTGTTTTTCACTTTGACCGTGAGAGTGAATTTCAGAATGATGAAGTTAGGTCAGACACAAAATTTGATTTTATGCTTCTGGTATTAATGAGGATCGATATTTGTGATCCTGTTGAATAGATAGAATCATTGGGTAATAATTCAATCACCATCCATATTACGCGCAAAAAATGTTGTTGTAATGAGAATTCTGATAAAACCTAAGTTTTTAATTGGTATAAATATATTTCGACAGTTGAAGGTTTGAAGTGTCGAGGCTTCATAAAATGATTAAGAACAGATGAAATGGATTCAGTAATTGTTGAATGCAAGAGAGAATAATCCGAATGAATTTCACTTGTTGGATTGTGATAAAAAACTGTTCACAATTGGAAAACGATAATTTTTCTTCTTATGGGAATGTATGATGAGAAGCATAAATCAAATTGTCATCACGTGTCACTGATCAAAAATTCCATGAAACAATAAAATGTTAGTAAAACGTGAGTATAATTCAAGATTCAATTGTGCGAAATCAATTCGTGATTGGACAGTCGATTGGGCTGACTTCATTCATCATTTTGTATTACAATTACGTACAGCTATAAAAAAATATCTCCTCGAGTGGTATCGATACACATTTTTCTCCACCTTACATGTTCAACTTTGTGATGATAGAACGCAGATCTTAAATATTGGAAAATTTGCTTCCATGTGTACGGGTAAGAATTTAAAATTATGATCAAGAATTGTATACAGATTTCATAAATTTGGCCAAATTTTGAACTTTCAATTCAATAGAATACTGAAATCGTTGTTGATATTGTCTCAAATTCATAAATTTTCATTATTTTTTCCTGTAGAATTACAATACGGAAGTTATTGATGCATCAGCTAATGCGTTTCTACATGAAACACGAGTGCTGAAATCAGTATAAATAACTTCATAGAATAAACATTATGACAAATTGATTAATTATGTGGACTTTGTCGATATTGTCACAATTGACTGTGAAAAAAATTGAGATATGAGCGAGAAAATTCTAGTCGAACTAGATCTTTCTGTATGAATAGAAAAAAAAACTTTTTTTTTCCATAATACCGTGCTTCGATTGTCCATGTAATCTATATAAAAATTAAAAATTAATGGAAGCCGCATTTTATTATACATTCAGATCAGTACGGATATTATGAAGAGAAGTCACGTTTCACTGGAGTTATTATAGACGCGTGGAGAATATTACACACAATATGCATCAATATATGTATACATGTGCACGTTAGATTGGTATATCTAATACATATTTTTGATATGACGGCCTCGTCCAACCGATAACAAATCAATTTTTCAAAGTTGACATTTTAACTGTAACTCCAACTCTCTTGATGAAATTTATCACAATAAATGATAATACTCTTTCGAATTTTTTAGCCTTCATTATTGTTCATAACAATCAACATTAAAATATCAATTTTAACATAATCAAATTAGAATTATCACACATCATCTCGACTTTTGTTGCAATTAAGCGTTGAAGGAAGAACTGATGGATTCAAAAACGTCCAGATTAATAATAATAAATGGTGATGAATTGAATAAAAAAATTATTGCACAAAAAGTGAGAAAATATGTTTCATACGTGGACAAAGAAGCATTATGTACAAAGTCCAAGACAATCTCAACAACGTTTTATTCGTCGCGATAAGTTACCATCGAGTTTTTTTCCATTATTCATTGTTATTATTCATTAATTCGACGAATGAATCAATTAGAATGATTTCAGTTGAATGTGTGCTCATCAAATGACGAACAAAACTCAGCTGAAAATAGAAAGAGAAATGTGTTAATATGATCGATAATTGAGCGAACATAATTATCGCTGGTTATATGAATAAAATGAAATTTTCGTTCACCATTTGAATGTTCCACTCACACTCGTCGTTCTTATCCGTGAATTTTGTTGTGAAACAAGTGATAAGCCATATAACAAAGCTCAAAGTTCTGTGGCAAGATAAATATCATACAAATGAGCATTGGCACCATTTATATCAATGTATACAATATAGTTATTAATTTATCGTATATTTGAAAGAACTCTGTATTTTTATTATCAATTTGAATTTAAATACACGCAAAACAAGGATAACAATGTGCATTGCAGTCATTTATATTTTTATATGAAGCGAGCAATTTAGATGTTCTATGTGTAAGAAATTTTCCCATGACGCAAGCGACAATGAAAAAAAATTCTGCACAAAAAATAAAGATGCGTTGATGACGATACACGAGTTCATTAAATGCAAAAAGATGATTATGCAATATTTCTAATGTAAGAACCCAATGAAAATGCAAAGGCATGGGGTAAAGGTAAATAGGTGAATATTGTTGCAGCTTCATTTACGATGTGGTAATATGCTTGTTGCATGACAAGTTTGATAAGTTTCTATGTGTCAATAGATGATGAAGATTAAATTTTGAAGAAGTGAATGAAGATGAAGATAAAAATGAGAAATGTCCACTTCGATTCACAAATATCGTAGCGAGATTCAGTCGAATAAAAATTGCATTTATCATCATTCATATTTCGTTGTACAAAAATGTTACACTCCACATCCATTTGACTCATCTACTTTTTCGTGGAATTCTAGGAACAAATTTCGTGGAATCCTTCTGGAAAGAAAAATATTTGTTGTACAAGTGAAGGTGGTGCTTCAACCAAATTACAATACATCAACGTTCATCTGTTTGAGTTTGTTGACTAGGTGAACAAAAAGAGAAAACGTCACCAAAAATATGGGGCGAAAAAGGAATGGAGGAAAAAAAACATAGTCTCAATAGCAGTGTTACGTGTGTATGGTAAGAAATGGTGAAAGGACGTATGAACCGAAGTGGGGAAGTAGTTGTTGATTGGTGACCGTAAAAGTTATATTGAATATAGTATGGCGCGATCTTGACTTTCGCAGAGAAAGAGAAAGACCCTCAACCTGACCCAGGAGAACACGTTGCTTATTATTATTTTATTTTTCAATGCCTATGTATTAATATATTTTTCGTTATTCTCTTTTCTGATTATTTTGATCTCGTTTCACACTTCTGAACGCGTTACAAAACTTCTTGTCACTCTGCTCGACAAAATTTCTCTCAGTACTCAGACGAAGATTATTCAACTACATTTACTTGTTGTTGAATGGAATCGGAGTGCATAACTTAATGGAAAGTGTATTACCAATTACGGGAAAAATTTCTTATCACAGATTGTCTAAACGAATAAATTGAATCGAGGAAATCAGTCTTGGCTCTGCGTTATGTTATTACATTTACAGCTTTCACTATTTCCATCATATTTGGATCGGGTTTATAAATTGGAATGTTTTCCCCCTGACTGCAATGAATCTTTTGAATTGTTACATATCAACCTGTTCATTTCCATCTCGGGAGTTGATTACTCTTTCTTCCTATTTTATTTCCTTCACCACAACAGATATCAATTATCATTTTCCATATAAGTTAAAATTTCATTCATTTCACATTCTGTATTTTACTCCAATTTCTATTCCATTAGCAATTACAGATTTCCTTCATGCGGAACATTCTGATACGCCTCATATGCAAAATTTAATCACAAATTTCTCAACTCCATGCATTCAGTTATAACTATTATGTTGTGTTTGTATTACAATGTTAAATATATTCGAGATATGTCGTTGCCCTACAATGTCGAAGAAAAGTGATAAAATGGAGAAAAAAATATTGTGAACTCATTTTTCATAACCAATAAAATACTTAGAAGGAATGGAATGTTGTTAGATCCTTCTTGTCAACATACATTTTCGTTTGAATCATTCTAGACTCGCAGGTCCTAATTTCGAATTTGACGTTCATGAATCCGTTCGAGAATGCTTCGATTCGTTTGACTTAGATGAGTACCTTCCCGGTGATTCCATTGGACGCACTGTTATGTATTTGTATTTCAAATGTAGAGTTAACAATTTCGAAAATCTTCTTGAAAGACTGGTAATTTCGCCATTCCTGTGTTCCAATAACTCATATATTTTCCATATCGGAAAAATATTCTCTATGAGACTCCATTTATCGAAGAGTTGCATAAATGGAACACAATGGCGCTATAAAATTCCTTCTAAGCATGTCGATGACATGGGAACCGAACGCAGAAGATTATTCAATTGAGCTACTTTGAACAAACGATAACAATCAAAATGAAGGTGTGATGACTATCAAACTCATCTATGAATGGGTAACAGAATAGGACATGGATCTAGAACAATTAACACCAAAACCGTAGAATCGACAGTTTTCGACATTTTTAAATGAAGATATAACTGGTAGATAATTTTTTTCGATTATTCAATTTGCAACGGGATGTCTCAGAACGTGTATTGAAATTATCGAAATGAAATTACATTCAACAAGGTTCAAATCTCATTGCACAGATCTATTTCTTTGCTGGTGAACTCAATCAGACAATTCTTCCATCTCAAATGATATACCATGAAGTTTGGTTAGAATCTTCCACCCACATTGAACTTAATTATTCACGATAAGGTTCCTTCTTCGGTATTCACAAAAGTGCCAGGAACGTGTAGTATTTGAATGGTAATTTCAGTGCTATTTCAAGACACATATGTGTCAATATATAATTCAAGATGATATAATTTCATATATCTTATTTAGTTAGCAAACACTTGAATAGATCAACAACTCCAGCTTGCCACCAAATATAACTTTTTTCTTAATTCATCCGAATCCTTGAAAAAGTCGATCGGACTAACAGTGGAATTATTCATTGTTCAACTATCCAGAACACTCAGCATCAAAACAAGGTCAAACAGATCCAAAGAAAGAGAAAGTGATGCTTCCATAAGTAGATATGATCAATCTATTTTGCAATTAATTTTCTCCTTCACTGTAGGACATTCAGAATCTGTCATATCTTTTTAATTTCTGCTAAAATTTTCTTATTGTGACGTGATTTTTCCCAGAAATTTCTTCACCTCGTTTGCAACCAAAACATGAACCATTCTCATAAGTTAGTTTTTCATTCCAGGAAACGAAGACTGTTCTTGGTAAAATGTAGGATATTGAAACGTTCAAGTATTTTTATTACCCAACTCTTGCAACTTGATGATGTTTTTTGGGCTCACTTTTTCACATTACTTGAAAAATTTTGTGTGTTATTTGCATTCATCACCATTCCGTGTTATTACAAAATACATTGAAAATATAAACTGTATCCATGATGAATTTAATACTCACAGATGACTCAGCGTCATTTTGTTGTTGATTCATATGTATATAAATATATAAACATGTGCATAATAAGTAACTAACGATGATTATTTATTCCTTGTTGATCTATGTGATAACTCGTCTGAACTCTGACATCATGTACACGAATTTGTCAATACTGTGATTTGATTTTAAATGTTGTATTTCTCACATTGACAATTCCTCGTCTTATTCCTCTGACACACATTGTATTAACTATATATAATAAGCATACAGCACACATTCTAATCGTTGCCTTGAAATACACAAAATAAATATGGCGGATACGTAGCAATGGAGAGGAGTGAAAATAATGAAGATTACATACATGTATGTTATTTTTAAATGTACAAATGTGTGCATATGAAACTTTGTGTAACCACATGCATGTGTAGATATGCGTGTTCGTTTTTCGAAGCCGATTGAGGAATATCTGGTAGTGGTAATGAGTTCGTTGTTACCGACTGAGTAACATAGACGGCGTTGTTATCATTGCATATGTTGAGTACAGGAATTTTCATAATTACCGCGCTGTTTTCGAAGAAAGTGGAATAATATGAAGACGCGGAGCTGATGGAAGCGTCTCGATGGAAGTGATTATTTATACGAGACCATATACATATGGGAAATCTTTCGCAGATGATGCTCCATCACGATTCAAGATGAATCTGATTACGTTGAATTAACAGATTTAACGAATAATCGAAATTTTTATGCGATATCGTATCTCTGGGTAGGAAACTTATGATTGTTGGGAATTTTCATGCACTCTCATATTTTTGGTACCATGTTAATTTCAATTTCTCAATACATACAGATGAGAATTCAACCCACATTGTCTGCACACAATACTCCGAAAAATAGTTGATGAATATTCTATTATAATGAGTTTTTTTTATTCATTTGTGCTATTTAGTACAAACGTGTCGTTTCTTATTCTGAAACATAAGATGCGGAAAATGAAACGAAGAATTCTCATACAAACAATGTACATATATTTTTGTTTTCTGACGTTTCTTTTTCTTTCTTTTTGATAATCACATACATTTATGAACTATACAATTGTCACAAATTTTTTTTTACCCATTTTCACGCGCGATACATTTGTTCGTTCATAAAAAATTACATTGCTATTAAAAAATTTTTATTTGGTATAATAATTATCATAAACGATATATTTGTATAGGTCATTCTACGCAACCAAGAAATCATGATATATGATTTTTCAATACTAAATATCACTCATTATATGACCTCACAAATTCCTCTGTCGCATGACGAATTGGTGGAAAGAGAACAAATGTAGATACCTAATAAACCTCATGGCGATTCTTGATGGTTTATCATCAAATTGATTGAATGAAAATGAAGGGAAAGGTGTATAAGAGAAACATCAAATTGCTATAAAAATAATAATGCATCCCAGCTACTTCGATTGGTATGTTGTACCATCTGACAATACAATGACAACCATAATATTGCGTACGAATGCATTGAAAAACATTCCGTGCACCATAAGATAACAGGCAAGATAACTCTCAGAACGCTTACACAATGAATTTCAATGTTTGCCGTTCTGAAATTCTCAGTACAAAAAATATAAATATGATTTTAATTATAAACTGATTGGAATGCACTAAACTATGAAATTATAATACTACGAAATCAATCGATAGATCACATGATAAATTAAAGTAGATTGAATTTACAAGAATACACCTTCATTGTTGTATGGAATTAACTGAGCATAATGTGTGCAATACTGTTGATATTGATCCAATTGAATTATTGCCACTATTCTGATTAGTATTCTGCAGGTATTTTTTCTTATATGTATATGATATAGATAGGCCAAATGAACCTCGATTAACCGATAACACAATTTTCCGATGTATGGTTTATGAATTGTTTGATAATTTCCATTCTAATAGATCATTTTCATTCAATTGCATTGTCAATGTGTTTAATATGCAAAAAAACGCGAATTGTTTTCTTTTTTTCCCTCCTTCGTTGAATCCGCGATGAAAACGCTCTGTGGTGGTTGGCGCGATTTTTTCGCTAATTGAGTAGCAAGTATTAGTTGTATTTCGCATCGAGGCAGCCAGTGATTGGTCAAAGTGTGTATTTTTTTTTTTTTGAACTGTCATAACAAGTTAGATTTTGTCGTGTCAAAATGCGCTTTACGATAATATTTAGATCACGATTATTTATATAGATTATGAAATCCAACACGATATTTAAGTTTGAAGAGATCGATGTTGCGAAAGAGTATGTTGATGATAATGGATAAAATTTTCATTCCAAATGCATCTTATGTGTATTTTTCATACATGTCTCGCACTGTTTTCTTATAAATACAACGTCCAATTGATCGGTTCCGTTATAATTCTGTTTTTCGATCCGTGTTTGGATTAATTCAACATTCACATTTATGTGTAAAAAGCAAGCAATTGAGAAATTTTCTAATGCGCGCGATGTACATCGCGTGACTCTCATAAAATTCTATTCCTTATTTGTGTCAATAATCTGTCAATTTTTTTCTTATTAATCGTTCTTCATTTCACTACAAGGTTATCAATAATCGGGCTCCTATTTGCGAACGTCTTGATCATTAATCAACGATCATTTTTGGATGGAAATATGAGTCTTGTAAACGCGCGTTCACGGCGTTTTCTTGGCGAGTTTAGATCGTTTTCATTCGTTTCATTCCTCTCCTTTTATCAATACACAATGTTCTGCCGAATTTCGTTCATCAATGCAATTATCGATATTCGGTTGGGAAAAGTTAACTAAAAATGTGATTTTTCTTTGTTCTTGTCTATGATGATACCATATTGGTACGTTACACGCGACTGTGCGAAATGGCAACTTCCTGCTATTAAAAATGTTTCTGTTGGTGCTGTAACATTAATCGATTATCACTCTCATCCCTATATGAAACTTCCCGTTTTTCAGCACTAGAATTTCGACAATATTTCATATAGTGTCGACACAACTAATAGTCAAAATGTTTGTTGAAATTCATCCTTTTAAAAGCAATGAGTTTTTCTCCCCCTCATCTCTCTGAATTGTCCATTGTTCCGTCGTAACGTGAAATGCTCGTCTTTCAATTTCTTTCTCTCAGTCTCAGTGTAACAGTCCGTTCTAACTAAGCATGCTTTGACGGCACAAATTTTTGAACTGCAATCACGCAATATGTCGCGATGTTCTTCAATAATTTTCAGATGAAATCAATTCAAATTTGCAATGTGTAAATGGTGTGTTTGTGGTGTCTTCCAATCATCATTTTAATTTTATTGTCTTCCCGCAATATTTGTTTCTGTTGGTAATCTTTAACGTAATGATCGCAGTTTAAGTCTCAACACGAAATACGTGCCAACTCTGAGAACAATGAGAAAGCCAATGAGCGCAACAGCATCGATCCAATATACGGCATCACCCATTGATATTTCTTTCAGAAACACTTTTGGAATTCTATAATGGCAGTATGCAACCGAACACCGTAAACGTTCACGGTCATAACCATAAACAGTGATCATTGCACCTTCAAATCCATATCGTATGTATGAAATGTAGGATAGCCACTGTAAATAGTATGGCATTGCTGCGAACTTAATGAAGAATCCCGAGAACAGTACAATTGGTACAGATGAAACGGGACCTATGAACATGCCGCTCTGGAATAGAAAAAATGGAAAGAACAGTTAATCAATGGAAACAATATTCACCGTATTCTATAAGATATTCATTGAAATTTTTATTCTGTTTATAAAGCGATATCTGAGGAAATTTTTGTTGAAGTCGTGAATTGATGTGGTGATCTGCGAATATTTGGAGGAATCAGTGGAGCGGGTACATGAAGCTAGGTATTTCAATTAACTCATCAAAATATTTGCTGTCTATAACCATAACTGTGGAACGGTTTGTTACCATAATAATTCACGTCCAACTGCCATTCTCGAATATGTGTAATTCTACCAATTCAGTCGATATGTAATAATTCCGTATGCATTATAGAAAGGTTTAAAACACTGTGATATTCAATGAACAGTGATATCTTTCAGTGTGTCAAAAATTTCTATTCGCAAAAGCCCTCACGTTGTGATGATAATAATGACATTGACTTTTGTGTAGAAACCAAATTAAATACGTGAGTACTGACAGGTTATCAACTGAAGGCTACAACTCGTAATGTCACGTTATTTGTTCGGGTTGTTGATGAGATCGAAAGAAGAGAAGGATTTTTTTTTCAGTAGTGTGTTTTAGGACGTTCATCCAATTTGCTCAGTTCCAATGGGGTCGAATTAATTTTCTTGCGAATATTCACTATACCAAGATAGTTACAATTTGCTATGAGAATATGTGAGAACGTTTTTCACGAAAATCGACTACACTGACACCTTCCTGTAATATCTACAAACCCGGATGACGATATGACACATTTGTGGCTGATGAAAAAATTGAAATAGTGAAAAAACGCTGTGATCTATCATTAACACAGCGGTTTATTCATATCTTCTCATGACCTACCTCAACACTCATTGCTGCGCCTATCAGTAAGCCAATGGATTGTGATACGAGCGCTGTCAATACACAAATATTGAGATACATCAGGAACCTGTACGCTTCCAACGGTTGTGATGTCATAAAATACACAATCATCACATAAGCTATAGAGAATGCCGTTTGGAATGGCAAATCGGCTATTGTTCGAGCGAGATAGAACGACTTCAACGAGTACCAATAATTCAGATGTTCACGAACAAACACTGCCATTTCCGTTGGAACTAGAAAGTATATAAAAAAAAAGGTAAAACATAATGTAGTCGTTTACAATTGTTTCCCTCCCCATTCTTCATTCATTGAAGAGCTCCATTTTCTAATACTCACACGTGAGTATTGTTGGCATCATTGCGGTGAACATGAGAAACATAACAGTGAAAAAAATACATCCAGCATTGCTGTATGCTTCGCTGCCTTCGTTACCAATGTCGTAATAGAGAGCGCCAATTAGAACACCAACAATGAGATGTGAAATCAACCTCACCCTTGTCAAGGTCTAAGAGGAAAAGCATTCATATTAAGAATAAGTAATAAAATGCAATGGCGCAGGCGAAAGACCTGTGAGCATTGAAATGAGTCAACTTACCATGTCGCGCATTTGTGAAACAAAAGTTCGTTTGAGTAAAATCCAAAATTGTGTCCAACCATTAGTTGGAAAGCCTACTTTCTGCTCTATACTCTCAGCACTATCTAACAGAGATGTTGTGCATGATACTGGCATGTTGACAACCATTGGGCCACCACCATTGCCACCAGTTTTAACAACCCCATTGGGAATCATTGCATTTTCAGTTTCAGTTTTTTTCTGGCCTTGTGGTGGTGATTGTTTTGCAATATCGTTCGATATCATTTGAGTAGCAGTGACCGCTGCTTGATGTAATTGATAGTTGTTGCATTTTCCATTGTTTACAGCCATCACCAAACGTTCTACGCACTCGCCGTGTTCACCACTGGCAACTTCCATAACTGGAAATTGAAAGATCATTTTAGAAAGAATAATTCTCAGTTGGACACTGATAAACTCCTGATGTTATTCGAAATATCAATGAAACTAGATCGTCAGTGTAAATTCAATTGCACCACTGATTTCTGATGGAGGAAGAATGAAACTTGTATATTTCAGAGAAGGAAAAACATTCTTCTCCGATCCCTCCCAAGAAATCGTTGGGTTTGATCTAGTAAGATCATATCAATCAGGTTGCATAGTGGAAATGAATGTTCTGTAGACCGGATGTTCGAAATGAAAGGTGAGACACGGATGAACTTCTGCGTTATTTTCTAACTATATCAATATTTTAATGAAATTATGGAGAAAAATATTGATGAAGAACATACCATAATCAGCTGGGTTATGATAACTCGGACAATCCAACCCCATTGAAGATAAAAACGGCACGAGACCACCAACATTACCTTGGTAAATGCATTGACCTTCAGCTAGTAAATAAAGATTATCAAACATCTCAAATAAACGGGCGCTTGGCTGATGTATTGTGCAAATAATTGTTCTTCCTAAAAACAAACAGTTTTTATGTTACCACATGTGCAACTCATAGCGTCATAAAATCCATACACTGTTGATTCATATGCTCGATAATTTATATGAAAATTATATTTCATCCCATATGCTTAGAAATTAACTGACCTCCGCGACTCAACGATTTCAGTAAATTGAGGCACTGAAAACAAGACGAGCTGTCAAGACCGGATGTCGGCTCATCAAAGAACATCACTGGTGGATTATTTACGAGTTCCAATGCTATTGACAATCGTTTTCGTTGTCCTCCACTTAAACATTGAGTTTGTGTATTGCTTGCGTCATTTAGGCCAAGCGTGTCAATTATTTCTTCAACCTAATAAACAGTTATTGACAGTTTGAAGTTTTAATTGTCATCAAATGCACTCGCACTTGATTATAACTCATAATGGTGGTCATGTAATGGAGTGAATCACACTGATCCAGATGTAATTCTTATAAGAATTGTTTCCAAGCTTTTACTCCTATTCATGAATAACAATATTATTCTCTTCTTAGTTTCGATGACTTTTTCAATTATTCAGATGTAATTACGAGGAAAACAATAACTTTTTGCTATCAATTCTTAAAATCGTCAGAATCTCTGAAAATTCATATTTTCAAACAGGCATAGTTACCGTCTCTATTAAAATTAGATTCTAACGTACAAATTCGAGACACTTGTAAAAATAAAAGTTCGGATATCACAAAAACGTTAAAGATGAAAGTTTTATTTATACAGATGAGAAGTTTTTAGGTTTCTGTCATCCAGATAATTTCAATTACTACAATTATTTTTTGGGAACTGTTTTTCTTTAGAGTTTCACTTTGGTGAGTTCCAATAACAATATCAACTCCATGAAGCTCCGAATAGAGTAATGGAGTTTAAGTTTTCCAGTGGTATCATCAATGACGGGAAGTAGAGTTTCAATTGTACATTCGCGAGACGTTTAAATGAGAATAATATTATAATTAAACAAATAAACGTTACTTACAACAACTTTTTTAGCTGCCGCATCTAAGTCTTTACCCAATTTCAAATTTGCTGACACCATCATCGATTCTAGAACGGTCAAATGTGGCAGTAATCGATCGTCTTGCATTATATAACAAGACATTTTTCGGAATCTTCTTAAATTCCGATCTTTTCCATTGATCAATATCGATCCATTCAAATTTGAAGTTCTGCATTCAGAATAATCGGATATTAATTAGTACAGTGAATATTTCATTATTGTAATTGTTGGTAATTTACTGCTTGCCCGTTCCAATCTTTTCACTCACTTGTAACCTGCTAAAACATTCATCAGAGTGCTCTTGCCAGCACCAGATGGGCCCATAATAGCTGTCAATTGACTTGATCTGAATTTTCCATTTACACATTTTAAAATAGTCTTGTAACCTATATGAACAGGAAAAGTACAAACAGCATTAGAATTGATCATTATTCCAAATCAATCTACAGTTATTCTATACTTTCATGTATCACATTATGAGGCGAAATAAAAATAATGAACCTGCGATGTTTCGGAAAATTAAGAAAATGATGAAGTGATTTTCATCGAAGAGTCTTGAAGAATTTTCACCGTTCGAACGGGACTTGACAGTGGAACAAGGATGGAACACTGGGAGGGATAGAATTTTTTTTTTACATTCTGAGTTGATGTAGGTCTATGATTCTGTAGGGCAATGCATTTTCATTTGGTTGCACTATATACCCTGAAAGAGAGAGGCTATGGCAGTGGACATTCCTATCGATTCTTTCCCGCGTGCGCGCAGGTCATTCACACTTGTCTTTGTATTCGTGTATGTCCAATGTAGATGTGATACACCACGAGACGTAGGACTTATACACAACTGCCACTGCAACCGAGCTCATTTTAATTTCACCTCTGTGGTTGAAACGGAGTGAAAATAGTTGAGAATAGATCGATTCGCACAATATCTATCGACCAATTCTATTTTCATTCGTCAAGCCATATGAACGCTGTAAGAAATGTTTTTCTCCCCTTTTGTTTTAGAACTATCTCTATTCATGGAAAAATGAAGGATTTGCTTCAGCTTAGTAGACTCGAAAATATATGGAACTTGTGAAAAATCTGAATTTTTTGCATCGATAGGTAAATCCGGAGGTAATCCTAACCTCAAAAAGTATATGAATTCCATGTTTTTCTTTTCTCTCGTGGAAAATGTAAAACAAATGCTGATTGATTTCAACATATATTCACTAACATCCTCAGATGATTCGATGGACATTCAAGTGGGAAGAGAAATCAATGTTTTCTTGGTACAATATTGTCTCAATAGATTATTTGAGGCGTTATGATTGACACAAATTCATTTATGGATATTAATAATAGGATTTCAGGATCTTAGAAGAGGTCCCTATTATCGTTGTATGAACATCTTAACACAAGAAATAGACTAGTGGAATCAGTCTTACTAGGGGAATACGTGTGACTATTCTCTCATCCGTTCAACTTTGCTCGATGAAAGAAGAAACTGAAGTATTCCAGTCAATTGTTCCAAGTTCAGTTTCAGCGACGGAAGACTCAAATACGACATTGATGAAAGTTATCTTCACATGATTCATGTGTGGGTATATAAAGTGTAGCTTCAGCGGATTTAAGAAACATAGTTACAACGTATCAGTTCGAAAACATCCAATAAATATTCATCAAATTGAAAATCCTCATTTACTCTTCGATCAAATTGTAAAATGTTTTTTTCATGAAGCAATTACGAATGATATCATTGAGGATGAATTTCGTTTCAAAATATATCAAAGTGCTTTTGATTGATTCATGCCAACGTCCAAGAGAATTAAATACTACTCACTATCGCACCCACCTCTTTGTCTGCCTTCAGACACGCTGTATGCCAAGTTTTTGAATTCAATGTCAACTGGAGGCCGTTGAGGCAGATGGGTGAGTGCTACAGCAGGTCGTTTATTCACTTGAGGTGAAATAGCCCCCGTGTGATTTTGAATTTTTCTAGCTAGGCCACCGGTCGCGCATCCACTACTGGCATTACCATTTGCTGCTGTTGATGTGCCATTGCAACTACAGTGTAAATTGTTTTGTGACCCTCTGAAACGATACAAAAGAAGAATGTTTGAAATGGTGTCATCTATTTTTATCCTCGTTTCTTGTATACAGGTAACTCTATATACTAATTATGATCCTTATCCCTATATATTTCAACACTCCTTCCCTCAGTGAGTCAAGCAGTGACACACCTTTTCCCCCAAACTTCAGAATGTTTACCAATTACTTTCAAAGATGAGTTGAATCGTTTTACATCTGTTTTTTATAATTTGTCATTAGAAGACACTGTGGACATTCACAAATGCTGACTTTCCTTGTTGGGGATTCTAAGGAATTTGATTTTCTTGATGAAAAAATCAAAGCTGGTTAACGAGACCCAATAGTTCTCGATTCTTCAAAATATCTAATTTCGTTTATCAAGGAACACAAATGGAAATTTCGAGATCCAAATCAGCACACTTGATACTACCGTGGTAAAGCTGTCATGACTTTTATATTCAGAAAGTTCATCGATGATGTAAAAATAATTTGATCATAAAAGAAAACTTGGTGCAAGATTCATTTCTAAGAAGGAGCTTTTCTGTATTGTTTCCAATAAGATATGATACAGAATTTTCATTATCGGAAAATGATCTAGTTATTGTTCAGTAAATTCTCTTTTTGTCCGGACGTCTCGCCCTCATTTTATACTCTAACAGAATATCTCGGTCAAGTTCTGTACTAAACTTCACATAAATTCAATGTGAGTGTATGTTAAAAATTCATAACGTCAATATGAACGCAGTTTTCCTTAAATGTAAAGCAAAGTATTACATAAACGAAGAGAATGAGTAGGCTAAGCCATAATAACAAAACATTATGCGGATATATGTATGAAAAATATCAATTTGAACTCTGCGTTGTAACCAAAGTGACCTACATAGAGTATTCGCTACTCATTACAATACGAGAAAGAAAAAAGGATGGGCGGTTTATCCCCAAACCTTCTGTATCTTATGAGCTTCCAGATTTTCGGTGCTCGATGTCATCTAAAAAGATCCGACCGTTGATGTCATTTCGTTGAACATTAATAGAAGTTCATGATCAATATCGTAATTTTGACATCTAATATTGGTGTTTCCTTTTTTTCAATCATAATAAAAATCACAGAGAGATATTGCGAAGAGAAACTTCTACGTCCTAACTAATATGAGAAAATATAAAATTCACGAAATTACATCATGAATAATAATATGAATTTAAATATAATAGAAATATTTGGGAATTTTCCTTTCAATAATAAAAATTTTATGAGTATAAATTTTGAGAGTGCGGGATTTCATCCAATGTGGGTTGCCGTTTTTTTGATGTTGAATCATATTTTCCATTCATATTGCATGATCATGAAGCCATTTTATGAGCTCAATGTATTTTCAACGAGTTCATTCTCGATGCACTGAACTTTTTCGCATTACATTCACCTCTTGTGTGGTGAATCAATAACAGAAATGTACCACATAAGGTTTTAGCTGGTGTATTTTTCTCTAACTTAACAATAAACAACGATTGATAAAATGTGTTAACGAATATTCATTTTTTTTCTTCACTTCACGTATGTCGCAAATTGTATTTGTCAATGTGCCAACGCAATCGCAAGCGCTGAGTAATCGAAAATAAAATTACAAGACATTGGTAGAGGGGATGAATGTAAAAACAGGGGAAAAGCAAAATAAATCGATGCCAAAATGTCTGCTTCGTTGGAAGTTGGCTTTTATTTGTATATAATCTCGTCGCATTTTTTAAGTGTGGATGAACACGAAATTCTTGAGTACTATACATAGATGAATGAACAGAATGAAACTTTTTCAGTGTGCATAGAAATTCAGCAAAAGATTGCTGTTTAAAGATACAATAGTGGGCCACGATCAACTCTTCCACGTGAATGTGTTTGACTAGTGACGTTCGTGTAGAGTTTTAGTATACCAGGTCAAAGAAATTATGATTTCTGATATTATGAATGATGCAATCATTTCAATTCATAATGTTGTGAAGTAGTTGGAAGTTAATTTGAAATTTTTCAGGAAACTATTCTCTGTTGTGTTGAAAATGAAAAATTCTGTTCATAATGTTCTTCATTAATTGAGGTCTAAAATTATTGTAATTGTGTAATCGTTAAATCAGTATCAGCATCGTTCGATTACAACGAGATATTAAAAATGAGCATTTCTCAATTCTAGTTTAGTGTTTTATTTATTTAACTGCCACATGAGTTCGATTAGCTTGGAAACTATCCAAGAGCAATGAATATTTCCTCATTCAGACATTTTTGACATACCTTGAACCGTTTCGCAAGCTCATAAACTTCAACAATGCCATTCTTTGGAATAATTGAGAGTTAATATAAATAAATTTATTAATATACAAACTCCTCGTCACACTGATTTTCCGGGTATCATAAAAAGAGATGGAATTCATAATGTGGATGTTATGAATGCGAATCAAAGAAAATGCGAAAAGAGAAAAGATAATCTTGTATAGACGATTGCTTTTGTAGGGCAACATGAATCTCACAAGCAATAAGAAAACTCTACTTCAGTTCTTAATTTACCATTTCCCCTTTTTATAAAATGATTCGTGTCATCGTGATTCTTCTCTACCACTCTTTCTCTTCTAACAATCTCAATTGGGAATTAATGTGAATGAACATCGAAATGAAAATGATTAATAAATGTTATAATGCTATTATCAGTTGATTGAATTACTTTGTCCTTATCAGAAAATCACTCGATTTGTTATCGTATTATTCATCCATTAATATATGAGATAGATAACTATTAAAGGCGATTCATTTGTAACGAAGTTGAAATAAAATTTGTAGAATGACTATAGGTTGTTATCATTGAGTAGCATATTTCCTAGCTGATTCAGTGGTAATGATAGATGTCCCTCTTTGTAATATACAAAAATTTTCCTGTTCAATCAACGAGTGATTTTCGTGGTTGTCGGATTTCTCTAATCATTTCCAATGAAAAATACTTGTTGCAGCTTCACCAGTCCTTTGTATGTAACTTCCGTCATCAATCTCCAAAGCATCAATTATCAATTTAAGAATTAACAGATAAAATTCATCAGCAAGCACTGAGAAATGAGGCAATCCGATAATAATTTTATCGTAGAGATTATAAATAATGATCGGAGGAGACATCTGTCAGTACCCAACCATCATCCAGAGATATGAATGAAATGTACATTGAGTTATTCATCAAGTTCTGGGATATTAATTCCAATTTGGTTTTCATCAATGTATTGCATTACAGTTTGAAGAGTGAACATTTTCCGATGTATTTCTAAATCTACAGAAAAAAATAGTTTGAAGAACATGAACCTCTGTAAAGAAGGTACAAGCGGAATACGTCAAGACATTGGTTGCATCAGTCACAGGTGAATCCATATGATTATGCTTTACATGATACCAAGCCAGAAATTGACTCAATCATGTTATCAAATCAATCTTGTTGAAATCAATGAAGTCGGATCAGTGAATGGGATTATCGCCTTGTTGAAGAGAAGAATTTGTTGCTGATAAGATAATTATAATAAAAATCAAATTCGTAAATAGTGTTGATTAGAATCTTTGTTATCAACATAGTTCGATAGACTCTTAATTATCTAGATTGATTTTCTTGATTTCAACATGTTATCGAGTTTTGACAATGATTGACGTGCATAAGTTTTATGTATGAACATGTGGTTATTTGCAATCTGCAGTCAGCATATAAATTGCATAATCACGAGAGTGGCGAGCGTGAAAAATTCGAAACTCTTCACGTTTATTATTTTATCCACTTATTGTAGGCAACCAATGTTCTGCTCACTTGAATGTCATACGGAATCATGATGAAACAATTTCATTGATATGTTTCTAATTTCATCAAAGAAGGAATAATGTTCTTGAAGAAGAACTTTTTTTAGTTATCAATTAGATCAGCTAACTTAAAAATTTCATTCAATGTGGATCTATGAACAATGAGGAATTGAAAAATAATTATTACTAGCTGAATGGCAAACATGAGCTTCTTGGATTTCTGGTGAGTTTTAGTTGAGTGAATTACCATTATGAAATCGATTTGCATTTTATCAAAGGGTCGCAATGTAAAGAGGTTTGGCAATGAAGTAGATGATTATCACTTCCCTACCACTTTTGATGTGGAACAAGTATATTTTCTGTTTATGGAATATAACAAAATTATTGAAACTACAATTCGATCGGATCTACCAGAGAATTTTACCATTTTCACATCTAATTGAAAAACATTTCGAAAATTTTTCTGGGAATGCTTCAGAAATTCCACATCTATAAAAACTAGTTCGATTGAATCAGACTTCATCATTAATGAAAGCGAATCACCGGCTTCAAAATATCCATCAGAGAAAATATGAAGCACCGACAGACATTTGAACGCCAGTACTAGAAAATAACATCTCTTATGTCATGTTTAGATTCATGAATATCTTATTGAATTCTATTTTTCCTAGTCATGAAGAATGTAGTTGAATGAGTAAAAAACGCAGATGAATTTATTCAAGCAAATATAAAGTGGATATCAATCCATTTTTTATATTGGAAAATGTAAAAAATATTGATCCATCTTAACA
Source organism: Meteorus sp. PSUC_FEM 10030008 (assembly GCA_018881525.1). NCBI lineage: Eukaryota > Metazoa > Arthropoda > Insecta > Hymenoptera > Braconidae > Meteorus > Meteorus sp. PSUC_FEM 10030008. The sequence continues at coordinate 26,453 of JABMBR010007886.1, read as the reverse complement.
TCAGTAAGATAGATGGAAATAAATATCTTGGCTAATTCACATCCACTTATGATGATAGATAAAACAGTTTGAGTACAGAGTACATCGATAGAGTTGAAACAAAAAATGAATGAATATGCTTCATGACAAAGTTCGAAGTACAAATATGAATCATATAAAATTGATGATAAATTGTCAAGTCGCACTATCTTTTATCAATATTTCAACCACGATGATAATCATAGTGATCATTATCATTCGGAAAATTCACAAATTTTTGTATCCTTCAATGTTACAATGTGTGAGTCATTAAACTTCCGCATAATGGGCATAACTGATATTCTTATTTGCTTGGATGAATTTGTCATCGGCCGTGGCAACGAAGTTATATTGCGAATGTTTTTCCTTTCCTTTCTCTTCATTCTACGTCATTCATGTGATAGAATAAATGTGTATATAAACACGTGTGGTTATATCGTTTCATTGGTGAATAGTTCGTACGAGTCATAAAGAACCTTGACGTATCGATCTTTTGTAATGTATTTCTATGTATATTCTAATCTTATGGGCTTCGTTCTTCTTTTATTTTTCTTCGCCTCGTGCTTTCACTCTCGTCATCATGAAAAGAAGAAAAAATGCGTTTTTAAGTACCAATATCTACGTGAAATGATAAATTACTCGGCGTTTCAGGACTGGTTCATTCATTATTTACGATAATGGAATTATAAAGAGAATGGATCGAAGTAGGACAAATCACTTTGTCTTTTACAAATAAATTTTTTTATTCGTAAAACATTGAGGCCAAGGTTTGCCCTTTTCATATCCAACACTTCTTATCGTGATTTTCTCATAATCACATTCGGATGAGGATTTGTTCTTTCATTTATATTGAGTTTTTATCCTTACCCCAATACTGCATTGTTGAGATTTTCTAAATGTAATGTTGGCGGTGGTGATTTAATTGTCACCTGATGTGAACCCTCAGCGACAAATTGAACTTGCTCATCGCCATTATATCTTGAAGCACCGCCAAGTGTGAGGTTTTTTATATCTGCCATTGTAACGTGGGCTTATGTCACTTCGTGTCAACCTGAAGAAAGATAAACAAACGAGATAAATAAATGTCATTCATCATCCATTTTCTTGATTTAAAAAAATTCTCCGAATCTGTTTAACGTAATGTTATCACGCCCAACTTATTCGCTCAATTAGATTTCTCATGCAACTTCTTGGAACTATGCGAATTGTATTCAATTTTTTTCTCGATCCATTGGATCCAATATCAATCAAAGAAAGTTAGAAATCGAGTTTTTTAGTGATTTTTAAATAATTCATATAAATATAAATGGTATGAGATATTTTTACAACCACATCAATGTAAGCATTCAAATAGAACAATGAAAGAATAAAATACTTCAACAATTATATCTCCATTTAACTTTTTGCATTTTGCTATACATGTCGCACATATGTTTGAATTAAATTAAATGACATTGTGGTCATTATTGCTGCACAGTACATTGCTCTTGTAACTATCGTATTACCATCCCACGAGCGTTAAATGATTGTGCGTGACGTGGAAATGTGATACGCATTTATTCTAGTATAAAAGCAATTGCGAATTGATCTCTCAGCATGTTAATCAAGAAATGTGAATATTTATTTTCCTGAGCTACAAACATTCTGACAATGCAACCAATTCTGTGATCAATGGCTGTTTAACTTTACATTTGACATGATTGGCCAGTTGTATCTGATAATCAACGGCCGGCAAAGTGATTTTTGTATTCAGAGATTCGTTGATCTTAATTGGCATATTTGACTTCCTATTTGATCTTGATCAGTTACCCGATGTAATGGTCACTACAGATTCTGTCTACGAGTATTAATCGATAGACGTGAGACCATAACTTCACGAGTTCGTTGACATTGTGAAATAATATTATTCAGATAAATAATTGAATTATCAATTGGTCAATGAGTGCGAAATTGAATTAACTCAATATCTCATAACTGGTTGCACAAATAATTGATGCAAGCGACAAAACGAATCTCATAGGACCGAAATTATCCGGTGTTGTATTTGTCCAACAGAATCCGAATGGTTTGGTGGAAAACTGAATTTCACGAAACCGCCTTATGAATTCAATCAGAATGTGGTGTGGTTATGAATATTGTACTGAATAGAAATTCTATCGTGTTCTCTAGATATTATCAAGTTCATTGATGCGAAAACTTGAATCAGATTTGTACATTTGGACTTTTCGAATGAAAACTTTGGACACATTCATGTTGGATTGTACATTCGACGTGTTATGTATTGTACAATGTAACTTGTTCATATGGGATATGCTAATATGAGATCTGAATGTTCAAAATTCATTCGAAGCAAACAAAAGAAGTTTTTAATCAAGAAACTCTCCATACATTGAACAGAAACGTGTTTCGTTCTTGAACTCGTTCAACACATCTCATTACTTTTTATCAAGTTTTTCCAATTTGTTTGGAATTCATTAATCACTAACAGCTTACGTTATCTCTTCGAAGATAATAAGATGTGTTAATTACGGAATTTCTGAATATTTCGCATCTGCTTCACGGAGATTGGAATAATTATTTTTGCGACAGAGTGCTACGGAATTAATTCGCAAGTGGAAAGAAATGGGGCGAAACGTGTGAATCGATATGACAAAGTGAGGTTATGATGTTGAATATTTGGATGTCAATATTCATTCGAGACGTGTGTGGTTATATATGAATAGTGTAAAGCTTTTTCCTGGTGTTGTACTTTCTTATTGTTTATTCACCACATTATATTCATGTTTATATGTACACCGCCTTATTTGTGATGTGCCTGAGGTCTGATATGAATGAAGAAGTGTCCGTTGTTAAGAATTAAACATTCGTGAGTGGAATGAATACTTTGGAGGATTACTCCTGACTCAGCAACCTTTGTGCTTCGTTTGAATTTGGTAGTGAAGTGAAGGAGTCTGTTTTTATTGACGACATTAATGTGCTCAAAGTAAAATTAAAAAAATTCTGTAAAACATTGAGAGCGCAGTTAAGTAACTCACGTAACTCATGAGGGTACTCATTGGAAAATTTGACGAAACGTGATATTACAATCAGAAATTGTTGGATGGATATATTCAGAATATAATACAGATTATTTTATTGTCAAAATTTATTTGTGATACTAGAAATATTTTCGTTTTTCTATTACAAATATTAAATTGTTATCTGTAACGTGGATAACAATTCCTCACATCACAAAATCATAATTAAATAGCATGAATGTGTCATTTAAAAAGGGAAATCTGGACTTGGTATAATTTGACTCTTGGAAAATCTATCCTGATGAAAATACTGATGTGTAATTGAGAGAAAATTGATTTCTTACATTATCTAGGAAATAACGGGTTGGATTTCTCAGAACTCAGGACTTTGAACAAAAGACCTAACTTGTATTAATGCACGAGTCGACTCGTCCAAACGACCGACGAACTCTGATCGTGGTTGCATTGAAAAATTCTACGACTTCAATAGCGAGAAATGTAATTCAATCGTAAATAGTTTCATTAACATGTTTTTCATGCGGAACTATTCGTCATCCGACTCGTAATTGTTAGCGGTACTTTTTTCTGCATCATTCCGGTTTTTACAGATATTTCGTTAGTCATAAAGATGCGAAAGCTGCTCATAATTGGAATTCTTTCATCTATTACTTCAAATTTTCCGTATGGATCTCCCTATGCAACGAATAACTAAACTGTTCACTCTATCATCCATAAATCTTTTGTTCCGAATCAATCTGCGATATTTTTTACAGTAAGGTACCCGGTGTTCTAATCTCCACCCGAATGAACATATAATTTTAGTTGCAGTCATATGCAATTCCAATTCTAGATGACAACGACATCCCTAAGCGATTTCATTGCTGATGACGTAGTTTTCGTCCTTGAATTTTTATTTCCTGACGATTTCATTGACTAAGATACATCATTGTATACAAGGATTGTGTTTTCCTACATCAAATCATAACGAAGAAACGCATATTAACAAAAGATGGAACAATTGATAAACACCCTAATTAATTACCGGAATATTTGAGTCATCACTCTGATGTATCATCATAACACGAAAATTTGATACTCTGAGATGATGAAGGACGATGAAAGATATTCTAAGATGCAATGGTTACATTACGTATTTATATAAATTTTTGAAGAATAACATGAGAGAGTCACAAGTTCCAATCATTCAAATGCTGACTTGGAAATAATTAACAAGCGCATGTTATCATCCACCACAAATATTAAACTCATCCCCGAAATGTATTCCCAATGCGATTATGCATTACAGCAAAATATTCAGATGATCATCTTCAGTATTAAACTCAACATTTCTATTTTGTATGGACTATTCATATCATTTTTTCTTTCCATCATTACACGTGTAACATTCTCGAGGTGTACATTATATTAGGACAATTCATCATGTATTCACTATATAAATGGCGTCACTAAGATGAAGATAAAAATATTGGAAACAGGCGAGAAAAATTATGTATATGAGAGTAATGAAATGTACACACGAATATCTATACTATTGCGCAAGCGCAGCAATGTTGTATTATCATATTCGAGCAGAAGCGAAAGAGAATAAATTCAGGTTGAAATGATCCAAAATGTGCCACATTTGTATTCTCAGTAATCTTCACAATTTCGTCTATATTGTAGGGGAATTAAATTCGGGATATTGGAAATCTGCAGCAATTAATACATAAACATATGATGCACGTATGAAAATCGATACAAATAATATGGAGAGACAAAATTGATGTTAAAAAACTGGCATCAAGTGCAGCCATATATACGCAGACACAATTAAATATTGAATTTTATGAACAGTAAAAGATATGAACGACTGTAAAATGTGTAACATGACAAATTTTTAATTATGTATAGAGACACATCAGGAAAAGTATTCGAATAATGGCTCGATAGCATAGATGTGAAAATCCTGTTTATAATATTCATTTGATGAGAATAAAAATGATCATGACATAGTTTTTGTCGAGGAAAAGAAGGAAATTATATTATTTAATTATTAAATTGTTGAGTATTGTTGGTAATTGTTCATTATTCCTCGTCAGAACCACTTTATCGTCCGTTTCATATTTTCAACCCAGTTATTCAGTTGTCATTTCTTGAGTTCCTTCTCTTGTTATTCACCAATATACATCCACACCCACCCTGACAAAAAGTATATCCAATATCCCCCAACGATGTTGTGAATAACTGATCTCTTTTTTTCTACCATATCACAAAAAACGATCCCACATACGAAGACCCCTGTGTGACAGTCGTTGAAAACGAGGTTAAAATAGAAACATATTCATGAAAAGTCCATAAACAAATACATTTCATCAGTACAAGCATCTGAGTAATCTGAATAGGTCAATGATATTCTCCCTCGAGAATAGTCAAAACTTCATTTTGAATTCAGTTCTTATCTTGATGTGATCCAAAATTTCATCAAAACGGAATAAAAATTTCTGTAGCTTTAGGCCAATCATGAATGTCTCGTAATGTCTTATACATAATGGAAAAATTGAACGGATCAATGACTGAAGAAAAAATTTACTCACAACACGAAGAATAAGTGAGACGTATATTTTCAGGAACACAATTCATAACACGACTGATCACCAAGAACAATATCATCAGCAACTGTAATAGCAAACCGAAATCATTTCTCTGCGAGTAATGTTTTGCGAATTTCCGAACATTTAAATTCTATAATTGTCATTATTGTCTACCACTGAACGAACTTCATCACTGATATACACATGTACACAGAATCAAAAGCAATCGACTGACGGATTAGACCAATCAACTGAACTAAATCAAGTGTAATGTCCCACGAAATATTTGCTTTACAATTTTATACCGCAGAAAATAGACACTCGGACTTAACGATCGTGGCCATGAAGCACAAAAGACTACGGTTTGTTGCTGAATGCACGAATCCTTATGTGTGAACGTTGTTCAACGGGTTTATAGAGGGAGAGATGTGAGTTGTGTATATATGTTTAGACATATATACACATACAATGTAGGAGGGGATGACAAGAATCAGAGTGATGACAAAGATCACATGAATTTTCTATTCGATCACCTTATCATTAAGCACTGACACATTCGCAGTCCTTGACACTACAGACAATAATCGAGTTTTTGCTGAATATCTGTTTTTTTGTCAATCAGAAAATCAAGAGAGCCTCTCCGTTACTGAGGTTTGCTCTTTTATCATTTGTTAGATCTTGATAATTATTCTAAATTTTACTACACCCGATCGCGTATGCTGTGGCACACGCGTAATGCCACACTGACTGTTGGGCACTGAGTGAATAACGACGGCGACGACGATGATGTTACCAAAGCGTCAAAATCAGCTGGTTCAACTTTGACGATGGAGTCGTGGACTGCGAACTGTAGCTCACCGTGCGTCAGGTGCGGAATTTGAGGGCGCTAGAGGGAAAATTCTCTACCCCTTTGTTGAACATGAATATACAGAAATCATTTTCTCTCTGGAACTTGATTTGTATTGCTAGCTGTTGAATTTGAGATTTTTAACTTTTGTCCAATTTTTGTGACAACAAAATGCATGATGAAAGTTTAATGTTGATTCAATAATCTGTTGAGATGTAAGATTTCTTTTTGTTTTTTTTTTTACATTATTATGGATTACAGTAATTTTCTCTGGTGTTGGATTATTAGATGGAATATCATAGACGGGGCGCAGTCGCGCGCTGTTTTACTGTGTACAGTGTAGTACTAGAAAACATACTCTCATTGAAGTGAAAGGTAAACTGTAAAAATATCAAATGTTTTTGTACAGAATTATATGAAGTATGTAATTTACTTCAAGCAATTATTTCTCAGTTTCATATTTTTATTACATCCAGTTTTGCAAGAATCACACGAATTGTTTGACATGTGAGGAAGAAACGATCTTTTCAAACGAAAACTAAGTCATGATCAGTTTATGTCGAATATTTAAATTTTGATAAAATATTTTGGTGACTTATTTTTCATATATTGCAGAAGGAACGAAGAAAAAAGTCACTTTTTTAATATCTTCGTTTTGTTTTGTAAATTCACGTAATGTTTTCAAGAAAGTCCTATCAACCATCATTTTTGAATGTTTATTAACATAATTCTTTCCGTATACTTTGATACTCGAGAATGTTTCTCAAGGATGCTCTTTTTCTATTATGCTATCATCAATGAAAATAGGATTCAATGGAAATTTTGCAAATCTCATGCAGCAGACACGTCGAAAGAAATACAAATGTAGTTCTGTCGTTTGCCGTATCAATCTTCAATTATTCAAGAGATGTTCAATGAGATTTTCAACATTTATTCCACAATACATTTTTCTCTTTCAAATTATTCTTTCATTCACATATCATAGAGAGAATAAACCGAGTGATATTACATTTCTCAAAATCATTTTGTATCATCGAATAGTGAATGATGTTAATGAATCTGCGCGGATGGTGAATACTCCTTTACACTACGTCCCTGTCGCGCACGAGCATTGACAACAAAGAACTAAATGTTCGTGCGTAACTTATAAGTATGAAAATTGTTTGACCGTATATGCAAAAATCAACCATAAAGTTGTTCGGATACATCACTCTCACTATTTACTACAGCAGCAATGATAGTGGGGAGTTTGGCCCAAAGAGATAGCTGAGGGAAGGAGAAAAAAAATCATCTTGCAACAAAGAGTGCGAGTGGCGAAGAGAATGAAGACAGATGATGTTACCACGTGTGTGTAGCAATGTTAATAAAAATGATGTGGTAGTGGGGATTCGTTGCGACTCAACGGAGAGAGACCGCCAACAGCATTATAGGAATGAGAAAGAGTGACTGCACGCTTTGGGTCGATACTCTAGCACTGGTGCGACCGTTCTTAGGTGTAAGTGTACCCCGACGAGTACACGCGCACTCAAGCATCGAAGGAAAATCGCGAATACAAAAGAGTGAATACCAAAAAATCGCGAGATTTCTTAAAGCAAGAGAAAAAGGCGATTCACTAAACAAACTTGAGATCAACTTCAACTGTTATCGGGGTTTCGATTTTTTTTTCTGTCCTCTATATTTTCCCCCTCCTCTCAGGGTATGATATGTTTCTAAACAGGTATTGGCCCCAGCATTCGTATCAGTTTGAATTCAAAATTCCAAGCTGAATTTGAGATGATTCACCGTTATTGAATTTTTCTTCTTCGTCCATTTTATTTCTATTCTATTCTACTGGCATTATTAGCATTTACTGTTGAGGGACAACGTTGACGTACATTCGTTGCCATTTAAGGAGAAAATAGTTTACAGCTGTATTTTATTGTAAAGTTTTTGAATGGTATTACTGTAAGGTGAGTTGGTGATAAAAATAAGGAAACATAATTTTTTCGCAGTTGTTGAAATAATGAATTTTGGAAGCAATTCATCTCTTTTTGCTACTGCATTATACTGATAGACCTTCATCTTTGTTTGAACACAGATATTGATATGATAAAAGCATGGAATGAATGTTAAATAAGATTGGAAAGAAGTGTGGGACGTATACGACTGCATACAATGTTTGTCAATAAAAATGAATGATGTATTTGAGTATGTGATATTTAATTGATAGCGTGAACGTGATATGAGAAAATAAAAATGTAAACAGCTGTGATTTCATTAATGAGTTGATGATTTTCGATATGCGAGGGCCAATTGAAAATTTATCTTGTGCGTCAATGCTTCGCTAGGAGAAAGATGCAAAATAGTTCCGACTAGAATAAAAATGATATCGATGCGAATATTCAGATGATAAATATGTGAATGTTCTGGTTTATATTCAGATATAATCATTTAACCACATGCAAATTACGTATCGATTATATTCAAAAGCATAGAAACGGTGTAATTACCAAGATTTTGTATTTCCATACGGTTTTTTGTATCGTTCACAGTTTTTGTTCAACACATTATTTTCCATCACGCATTGATGGAAATTTAATGACACACAAAAAAACTCGTGGCATATCGAAGTAGCGACCATAGATACTATAGAATTTAGAAAACTTCCATTATCTCAATAAAAATTTTTCATTTCGTGAAATTTTTTTATGCTAAGAAATAAATAACTGATGAATTTCAACTTCGATTACCTCTTGCTCATTGGAATGAACTCGAAGGATTAAGACGAAATGTTCTTCCAACTATTCAAAGACGGAGACTCCTGATTTCTCGATCGGATGATTGTGAAAAAAATGATGTGCACTGGATGATAGCAAAGATGACTTCTATACTTGGAATGTCTGTAAAAAGCCTAACGAAAATATTATTAGAAATGAAGATAAATGTCGCTAACAAAACAAATCAAGAATATTCCATCATTCAGTATCTCAAAATGTACAGTAATATGAGAAATAAGTTCTGTTTCTGTTATGATTGAGGGCTGATGTGGTTGAGACATGTAATACTTTTTTTCAGTCTCCAATAAAACACAAGACCTTGGGTATTATCACGTTGAGGGTACAATTGTGATGGAGAAGAGATATTGCTGTATCATAACAATAATGACAAAATAGAGAAAACCATTAAATTGAACCAGATTACATGAAACGATAAAGAGGTACACAGAAAAAGTAAGAATTGACGTTGAGAATCATTATGCACGTTGGATGTTATTTCTTCTATGATTTTCAGTCGTATTCATCCGTTTTTTACTATTCATTCTTGTTTTTATAAGCAAACATGTAGCGCAAGTGGTGTTCCAGAAGTGTACTCTGTAATTGAGTAAAGATGTTGCTGATCCTAAACCCAGTATAATATAAAAGAATATTCTGCCAATAGAGTTGTGTCTTCCTGGAAAAAAACATTAAATGAAGGGAAGGGTCAATGAGTCCGAGAGTTCAGTGCCCTGAAAATACCCCGGTGCGTCCGAACCAGTATATATAGATGCATCTGTATGAATTATGGACGTAGGAATTATTTGATGGTTGTTAGAATGGTAATTGATGTTCTAGAATCTCACATTGTAACAAAGGAATGGTCTAATGCCGCTGGACTTTGTCATTTTCAGTTTACAATCACATTTTTCTAGGATACACTCCCCACTATCATATCTGTATAATTGCAGTTAATCAGTTCCAGATGTGTGTACAGAATGTTAGTGCAATAGCACTCAGGACTTCATTGTGAACGCTGAATGTTATATGTGAAGAAAGAAAGACCATGAACGTTTTTTTTTTCTCTAAAATGCTGAGTCCACGTGTAGCATTAGTCATTGTACTGTTTATCTCGTTTTTTTTTAATGAGCATCATAGAGATTGGAATATTATCAAGCATACGCGGAAGAAAGGAAGAATGTAATGTTTTGAAAAAATTATTCAGAGCAATTATCAACAGAAATTGTAAAATTATGCGCTATTAACAATTGGTGACATTATTGCGGAAAGTTGAATATTCCATATCATGAGGAGATTAAGAGTCAAATCGATATAGATGTATGGTGGTCATGATATCAGATAGGTACTTTCTAGAGGCTATGAAAATTGGGTATGTGATATGGATCGATCATCCTAAGGCGACGATCGCAGTGTTCGATGCGGGTTTGCGGTAACCTTGGCCGTTTCGGATAGTTGTCTCACATTCTTTGTTGTCAACTAATTATTTGAATGTTAGTGTTTGAAAATTTTTGCTTTTCAGAAGTTGTTGATTAGTTCCACAAGTGAGGAACGGTTTGAAGAATGTGGGTTTTTACCGAAATACCGATAAATTGTAGATCCGAATTGCCACAGAGTTTTGTGCTCCGAGGAGAACAATTCTTCGTTGATATCATGCAGAGAACACTGTATAACCGATAGATAGTAATTGGAAAAACCGCTCTAGTCCCTACGAAGTGGAAATACCTATTAGAAAAGTTAGGAATTATGTCATATTATAATATGATTTTTACCAATATAATCAACTGCGGTGTGAGGATTTTACATCGAATTATTCGCCAAATCATGCATACTTTGAGACAACATGAACTCACCATACCATATACTCCAATGGTAAAGAATGGTAAAAAATGGCGGAGGAGTACTCATTGGAGTTCGGAAGACAATTTCGTCCAATCGAATTGCTCATTTCGAGACCGCTGCTGGAGATCTACGGGTCTCACTTGAAATCTGTGATGGTGATAACATAAGATTCATACAAATTTTTGCAGTGTCAAATCCACCACTTGTATTGGTTTATAGCTTAGATTTATTTTTGGATAATGTGAGTCTAATATAACAATCTAGTCAGGCTGGGACTGTTATACTGAGAGATTTTGATCTGGGTTTTATTTCTTGGAATTCAAACAATGATACTGAATTGATACCGTCTAGCTACAGTAGTACACTTGGATTCACGTTCATAGATTTTTTGTCATTGAATAACCTAAGACAATTCAATAACGTTAATAACGATAATGGTAAATGTTTGGACTTGGTGTTATCGAATATCTCTAGTGTTCATGTGAATAGCAGTTCAGACTGTTTATCCCAGGTTGAGTCACATCATCCGCCTTTAGAAGTCGATATTAAGATCGATACTGAATCCAATAATTTGAAACCCAGAATGTTTGCAACCCATAATTTTTAGAGGGGTAATTATATTGCTATAAACAACAAGCTTAGTCAAGTAGATTGATTTGCGGAACTCGAAGACTGTAACAGTGTTAACGGTATGGTGCTTAAGTTTTTATGCAGCTATCGACGAATTTGTGTCTAAAACCGAATGTCGCAATTTCAAGTATCCAGCATGGTTATAATTGATTTAATAAGAATGGTCAAGAAAAGAGGGAAGATCTTATCCAAATGCAAGTGTTATAAGAATCCTAGAGATAAGAATGTTCTTTACCTATTAAGTAAAACCGGATGGGCGATTCTAATGTACCGGGTGAAATGAAAAACAATTCCTCCTCGGTTAATACAAGTGTTGATGTATGTCACATGTTCGCTACACATCTCTCCTCGGTTTACTCTAAAGACGATTCTCCACAAGAGATTGTGATCAATGATTCATGTTTAGCCCAACAATGTTTAGTGAATGTAGACGTGTCTGATATTGTAATATCCAACATCTTAAAAAAGATTGATCCTAGTAAGGGCGCAAGCCCATATGGCATCCCGCCTCTCTTTATTAAGAGTCCGAAAGCATTTGACTTATCCCCTAAAATTGATTTTTGAACTATTCTTGCGTACTGCCATATTTCCAATTGTATGGAAGTATGCCAAAATCATCCCGATATTCAAAAAAAGTGATGACTGATGTTCATAAACTACCGTTCTGTTTCCATTTTAAGTATTTTTTCTAAAGTATTCGAACTTATAATTTGCCCCGCTTCAACGTCTTATCTAAAGAACATTATCACACGTTCTCAACATGGCTTCTGTAGGAACAAGTCTGTTGACACTATCCTTATAAAGTATAGGACTTATCTATCCCAAGCCCTTGATTCGGGTCTGGAAGTTCATGCCATATACACAGATTTTGAAAGTGCCCTCGACAAAGTCAATAATGCAATTCCATAACAACAATTGAATCATTTTGGTATTCATGGCAAATTTCTATTTTGGTTCCGATCCTATCTTGGAAATCAAGAGCTGAAGGTTATGGACAACGGGTTCAAATTATTTTCATTCGTAGCATCATCTGGCGTACCACAAGGTTCACACCTCGGTCCTATTTTGTTTCTGCTATTTATCAAAGATATTATCAACTGTATACAATATTATGGAGCTCTCCTTTTTGCTGATGACCTCAAACTATACAGGATAATTTAATGCACGCATGACACAAGACTCCTTCAAGCAGATTTAGACGGTGTCAAGAATTGGTGTGCTGTCAATAAAATGACCTTAAATATAAACGAATGCTTTCACATAAAATTTTCTAGGAAACACATTAGGATCCCAGCTGATTAAACAATTGATGATATTCCTCGCGAACAAATTCACCAAATTCGAGATTTGGGTGTACTATTATACAATTTACTTACCTACAAACCACCCATCGATAAAATTATATTAAAGGTTTTTAAGTTACTTGGTTTCATCAAAAGAGTCTGCAGTAAATTCAAAAGCACTAGTACCATTAAATGTCTTCATGATGCATATGTCCGCAGTAATTTAGAATTTGCATCGATAATCTGGAACCCCTATAAAGATCATATCGAACGTATAGAAAAGGTACAGGATAAATTCACTAAGTTTTTGGCATACAAGGATCACTGTTGCCCATACCGCGCTGAATACCCCGCTCGTTCATGTCACTCCAATATGAAATCACTTGAGAGTCACAGGCAAGCATCAGAGGTCATTTCACTATTTGAAATCGCTAATTGAATATATAACGCACCATATGTGTTGGGCTTGTTAAACCTAACCGTGCCCCGTACTCTACCTCGTTCCAAAATGAAAAATCCTTTTACAATATCTTCCCATTGAACTAATATAGGAAAATTTTCACCCATTAATAGATTTATAAGATCTCTTGATGAACTGCTGGAGGAGTCTCGTGACGTTGATATTGGCATATTTCTGACGCCACTTCACAAATTGAAACGCTATGTGTAGTAGTTGTATTATTTCTCGTCTAAATTCGATACTTGTCATAATTTTAATTTCTGTTATTTTTTGCAAGGCATTTATTATTCATTTTATTACTCTATTATTCTATGGTAGTTTTTGTTTCAAATAATTTTATTGTTTGATCTCATATTTTAAAGATTAATTTTAATTCTCATATTTCATGATTTAAAGTAAAGGGCAACTTTCTGTCATTATTATCATGGTGTAATTCTTATCTTCTCGAGAATGTTGTACGTTCCTATAATAATGTCTTCACACAGGACTTTAATCTCTAAGAACTTTACGAATTTCATGGTGTAATACTTTGCGGCGATGTTGCAGGAATGTCTTAAGTAAATGAAAAAGTAGATAGATAAATAAATAAAGCAGTTTCATTTCAGAAGCAGTTCTTTTCCGTCCAAACGAACAGACCGGCTAATTCGACGATCTGGTTCCTCTACAAGTTTGTGAATAATCAACACAAATATCAAAGCACAGAAATAACTCATCACCGTAGTAACCATCTTTTCTCAATGTGGATCTTGTATACAAGTGTTTGAATATGTATATATTTGTAGACTATCACGGCATAGAGTCATTCGCCATTTCCAAGCGCCATCCTGTTCACTAGACATTGTCTCGCTTGGAAGTCACCAGATGTCGTTATCGTACGTATGTATTTAGAATAATCGTGCTACACAAAAATATTTCAAAGGTTCAGTTTAAATGGATGAATCTGTATTTGTCAGGAATAACAATATGATTAATTGTAAGAGCGACTGGACAATACGGCGTGGACTCGGCGATGGGGCTGTACGTGTGACGTCTGTTGCAGCGTTTGGTAAGCAAGTGAGATCGAGTTTTCGTGAATATAATGCTCGAGGCAAAGAATCCAGACGCATTGTGCCTTCTTAGGAATTTGTAGATCCACGATGTACATGCCACTCATTCCAATCGTGAGCATTTTGTATTCTTCTTGATGTATATTCGTACAGAAAATTTCTCTTACAACCCCATCACTATATGTTCAAATGGTACCTTCACAAATCACCTTTTGATCACATTTCCATGAATTCTGTTGTTTTTGAAAGCGCTATAGAACTATGCATCAGCGATTCTAGCTATGGCGTAGTTCATAATTAGAATTGAATTTCGCGGGATTTAATAGACACACTCTATGTGCGTCTGCATTTTTTGGCAGCGTTGCGATGGTGTGCAGCGATCGACGCGTTATCTTGCGCCGGGAATTAGAATTATGTTAACAGGCTGCTATATGAAGTAGTGAAATGCAGAAGTGTATGTACACAATGAGTACTACACATTCGCATATGAGAAGTCTATTCTCCAAGGTTTTGAGGTTAGAAACATTCTGACATCGGAAGTTCATAAATTTTTGTGAGTATTATTTACATTTTCGCACTAATAATAATACGGTATCAATGAAACTTTCATGCTAAATTTTTCCAAATATCCCGATCAGAATGAATTATAAATATCTAGGAAATAATGAGTGTAAGAGTGAGCTTTATGAATCGAGAGATGCAGTATAAAGTTGACAATGGAGGGGTCAAGTTCAATAGGAAAATTGAACCTCTCATAATTCCGACAACTCTGTGAATAGATTTCCATGAGTTTGTATTGTGATGAAGTTGGGCATCGATCTATTGTTGGACTAAGATGATACATTTTAAGACGTTCCGTACCACGTGGGGCATATACAACCCCCGCTGCACTATCCGCTAAAGCCGCGATTTTTGATTATACGAGCTAATACAATGAAGTGTGGTCGTATAGGCCCAACGCGGTCTGAATGGGAAATCTCCAAAAATTGCTGTGGCAAGAAGCGTGTTAAATCAATGCATATTTTATCGTAATGCATAATTTCTATCCATTGTGTTCTAGTTGTCTACTATCATACATCAGTGGAAAACTATTGACTCGGATAATCAATTGCTTGTGAAATTCACAAATTCAATCATGAATGACGAAGAGAAAGAGAGCCGATTGTCTAATGGACCGATCGAAAACGCCCAATCGATGAAGTTACCACCATTCAAACCGGAAGACAATCCAAATCGTTTATTAGAAGAGAGTTCGTTTGCTGTTCTCTTCCCGAAATATAGAGAGAAATATTTGAATGAATCATGGCCACTCATACAAAAAGCACTGGATGATCACGGAATAAAAGCCGAATTGGATTTAGTTGAAGGCAGCATGACCGTGAGAACCACGAGAAAAACATGGGATCCATATATTATCATCAAAGCGAGAGAACTTATAAAATTGTTGGCAAGGTCTGTGCCATATGAGCAGGCAATTCGAGTACTTGAGGATGGCATGGCGTCTGATATAATACGGATTTCATCACTAGTTAGAAACAAAGAAAAATTTTTCAAGAGAAGACAACGACTGATTGGCCCTAATGGTTGCACTTTAAAAGCAATTGAAATATTAACGAAATGTTACATCCTTGTTCAAGGGCAGACAGTTGCTGCTTTGGGTCCTTATAAAGGGTTGAAACAAGTTCGCAAAATAGCTGAAGACACAATGAATAATATACATCCAATATATAACATTAAAACATTGATGATAATGCGAGAACTTGAAAAAGATCCGAAATTGGCAGATACAAATTGGGCACGTTTCTTACCCGTATATAAAAAGAAAACTATATCGAAGAGAAAACAACCGAAAAATAAGAAGGTGAAGAAAGAATACACGCCATTCCCACCACCACAGCAGGAAAGGAAAATTGACAAAGAAATGGCGAGTGGTGAATATTTCTTAACCCAAGAGCAAAAACGAGCTAAACAAAAGAAACGAGTAGATACGAAACATGAGGAAGCAAAGAAAAAACGAGAGGAACGACGCGCACAAGCGTTCTTACCGTCGAATGATGAAGCACCAACAAGTTCAACTTCAATTAGTTCTGATTCGCAGAAACGTAAAAATGATGTAGATATTGATGAATTGAAGAAAAAAGTGAAGAAAGCGATGAAAAAAAAGTCGAGCATTGTTAATAGATGAAATGGATTGTGATATAGCGAATAAAATTTTTGACCACATATATTTTTTCATGTTTTATTAAAAAAAAAACTCCGCTATTATTTATCAATATTCTCACATATCTTTTTTTCTCTCACGTTCCGAATGCTTTATGCATTATATTAATGACATATTCTTATGTTACAGTTGCAAAATATTGAAGGACAGAAATGTTTTCACTATCGATTTTTTCAGTATTATGATTAGCAGTTCCTATTTAATTCAGTATATCGATAGTAGTTTAATATAACAATAACAAACGTAAGTTGTCATCCTATATAAATTAATCGCTCCTGATATTTGTTTCGAGTGTATTTTTTTCGCCACTAGCTTTGTTTCTTCACTGGTGTGAATTCTAATTCATAATGAATTCGTACCATTCCTTATATTACAGTTTTCAATATTGAAGTTTGATTTCGCTTCTTTTCTCTGTTTCATTTTCTCTTATTTTATATGATAGTACGTATATAGTTGTTTATAATTCATTAATTTAATATTCATATCGGGATCTGCTCATATTTACATTGCGATTATATATTTCTTCATCACGCCAAGCCTGTTTTGCGCTGATCGCATACAATCGGTGCATTAAAGTTATTAAAAAGCGGGCGTAATCACTTCTCTTCTATTCACATCAATGTTCTTCATCACAACAATATTTCTCTATTACTCTATCTTCATTTATCGGATCGCTGACGTTCGGGTGGATGGAACCATCACACATTCAAATCCTTCTTCGAAAAAAAAAAAAATAGAAAGAACTGCAGCATATGATATTTGATAAATTGGTGGTTAATATCTATAAAGGCTTACGCCAAGTATTTGATTAATTATTTCTCTACAGCTGCTTTCAGTATCGCATTTGATGATGATTCTTAATCCGTGAAGGGGAAATGAAAATGACCAAAAAATTATTGGCCATATTACTGCTCCTCGCTTCTTTTTCAATCTCAACGTATATAATTTACGATACATTTGTTTATAAATGTCTGGTTACATTGGAAAAGTACTCATATTGTACACAACCAAGCAATAAGTACATCAATTCATTATATATAAAAATAAATCTCTGCGTGAATTTCAATTGACGAATTATATTGTTTAGCATACACGCATATACGATGACATTTCAAAAATAAAAAATTCGTACATGAACACAAATAATCTGTTTCGTGATAAAACACGAGGCTGATTCGAAACATTGGAAGTTGATTGCATGGAAATATTCGATTCAGTAGTTTCACCAAAAAATGGAGGAATGGAATTAAATTGTATTATATATAAAAAAATTTCTTTTAATAGAATAAAGGAATACAAACATTTATGCCAATATTTACATAGTTGGGATATATAAGACTAGCGAAAAATCTAAAACGGAAGATGCTGATCTATATATTCTTCTACTTTTGTCTTTTTCATAAAGTTTTTCTTAATGTACATCGCATTACAAAAGTCACGACTTCTATATAGGAATCATATGCAATATATAAAAATCGTTTCTTCAGTTTTACTGTTTCTTTTGTATTTCAATTGTTGATTATAGCGATAAATATATTATGAATATCGTACACAAATTTGTTCAATAAAAATTCTTCATAAATTTGGAATCGTAAATCACTGATGATCATACTGATAATCAATCATTAAAAACGCTCAGAAATTTGATGGCTAATCATACCAATATTTCTGATATATGATCATTTAATTCATAGTTATGTTTCACCCAGTAACACATAATTAATACGCAGTTAGGCAACATACATACAATACACTTGACATGATAAATAAATGTCGGACACAAATTACTGCTAATCGAGATCGCATTAATATGAAATGACTGGTGCAATTTCCGCCGTTCGAAGAATTGATTATTTCAATTATTTCCAACTAATAATTGTCAATTACTCTTCATCAATTCATTATTCGCAGTTTGATGAACTATTATACATACAATTCAATCATATTTGAGTATTATTTTCACATTAAAACGTTAACATAATCTAGTTCGTTTTGTATTTGCTCATTTTTTGCTGTTTGTTACCTTGGCTCTTCGTTTTATACATATAAGTTGTTTGTTTATCTTATTTTGTTTTGTTTGTTATTGATTTGAAAGTATATTAATAAAACTAATGGCCGTGATTATAGAGATGCCACCGCTGTGACTGCGTGCTTGAGTCACATTTTTCAGCCGTAATACCACGTTGTGCATGAAATCTTGAATCCATGCAAACGGGAATTCTCGAATGTCTTATAAGACCACCCTCAAGATGACGCCATTTCTGATTTTCACTACCATCACACATTTGCATTAGCAATGTCGTACCCTTGGCATACATTGGTAATGTTAAGCATAAATCATGATGTTTTATCAATCCGTCCTTGGTTAGACTCCATTCCTGAAGAAACAAAATTAATTGGACCAATTAATCATAATGGAATATTTCGTGTTACTTTACCCTGATCTTGACACGTATTATAAATTGATATCATTACTATCAATTAAACTGAGTAGATGAGAGGAGCTCGAGAACGGTAGGCACCAATATTTAAATAAGAGATTTGTTAATATTGAATCTCTATCTATATTGTTATATGTCGCTGAACAAATGGGAGAATGAAGATCGTCGTACCACAAGATCATGACGATATATGGCAATACAATTTTCCAAATATCAAATTCGTTTGTACTATATTTCAAGCAACATCGATTCGTGATGAAACGTAATAATGATTCAAGATCGAATCTGTTCGTAGATATCAAACTATCCAGAAATCAAATAATATCAACATTTGATTTTTTGAAATGTGAACAAAAAGTGTGAAACAAATTAAACGAACTGTCATACAAATTACTTCAATCCAGTTTGTTGAATTTCACATCGTGAAAGGAAAATGAATATTCAACGTATTGATTAACGAGCTTTCGATAATTATGATTTCAGTAATAAAATTATGGTAAATTATTCACCTGATTTCCGCCAGTATCATGACATGGATAGAGACCAACATTTCCATCGAGCAAATGTCCCATACTGTCTAAACATGCATTGCCTTGTTTCAAAGCGCCACCAGGTCCACCCTCGCTGGTGGGAATTACCAATTCGGGATAAACATTTTTGAGATACCAACTAAATGGTTTGCAGTGTAATTTTCTCTTCAACTCCATCCTATCCTGTATGCTGAACAATAATAGTTTGGAATGAATTTATGCAATTCAAACAGCGATATATATGCGTATAAATTTATATATGCAATTCGTGTATGGTTAGTCTATGCATAGGGGCACAAAGTTGAGAGAAAACTTTGCGTGTGCATGAATGTTGTACATATATTATCTGACTTACTTTCCGTAGGGTATATTTCTGGCAAGAGGTACTGCGTTGTAATAGAAGTGTTTGTAGTCGTCCATCCAAACCTCAGCGGCACGTCGGGTATTTCTTGCAAACACGTTTCCACTTCCACCGGGAAACGAGTACGGATGACGTTTTCGGAATACGTGGCCAACACGCGAACATGGGATAATTTCCAAACTGCCACCGCACTGCCAGACGCGGAAGGAGATTTCTGAAATTGCGTTTGAAATATTATTGTGAATATGAATTTGAATACTGTGGGTGTTTAATTGAATCAGTATTTTTTTCCAGTGAAAAAATAAATCAACGTGATATGTATTTCATTTATGTTGTTGTGTATAGACATTGAATGGAGAGTGATTTTACCTAAATTCTCACCACCCCAAACATCCATTTGCGTGTCGTATTTCCCCAACTTTTCGAAATATCCTCTGTCGATGACAAAGAGTCCACCGGCTATCATCGGTGTTCTTATCGCTTGGGTTGGATCTTTTTGTCGTGCTTGTCTCTCAATTTGGCTCAAGTATTCCCATTTGAAAACGAGACTCCAGTCAAAACCACCACGAAGATCTGCTGATGCTCCTGAAAGAGTTGAGACATGGAGTTGTATTTTATTCTCTCTTATTTCTTTGCAGATTTTGTGGTAGTTTCCTATCGTATATTGTGTCAAATTATCGTATAAGATTGACTGATACGATTTCGTTTTTATCACATCAATGAATGTGACTCTCCCAGGCGTAAAAATGTAGATAAATTTTTCAGTTTTCGTGGATATCTAAAAAGCTCTGTATTCAATAATACATCAAGAGTGATGTACGAAATAGTCAAGCTCAATATTTTTTCAACCACAACTTAGCTGCAACAAATATCACTTAAATTATGATAGGAATATCTTTACCAATATATTGAAATGTATCCATGCTGATGACATCGATCACTGGGCAGACAACTCTGGTTGGATCTTCCGCAACTCTTTCCAGTAAAGGCTCAAGCCAATCGGCATTGCATTCACAATGTGAATCAAGGAACGTCAAAACATTTGCCGTGGCTGCGTCTGCGCCACGTACTCGTGATCTCATGAGACCCTCACGCTTTTCATTTCTTATTACACGTACTTTGTGTATTCTGGAGAGTTCTTCGCCATCTTCAGCTGTGAAATAAAACGTGAAACAAAAAAAATGAGACAAGGGAGAATGAGAAAACGTGATGGATATGAAGAAGAAGGAGAAAAAAAAACCGAAAATGGCATATGAATAAGTAGAATTCTTCTTTCTACATAATCAAAATACTTACGATGATCACTGAAGTCATCTACCAGAATTATTTCCTTGATGAGATGCTCGGGACTTCTATTGAGTACACTGTGGAATAAATGAAGAAATATCTATAAATAAAATGCAGATGATGAATAAAATACGAAAATAATGAATGGTTTGGGATATTTCATTGTAACAAATAGAGAAATAGAGCCGGAAACAGAGAAATGAACCAGATGGTGTCCTGCATAAAATACATTTTGCATTCGCATCCCGATATGAGATACGAAGAATGAAAGATGTAGAAATTAATGGCGGTGGTTATGAGAAAAATTTATGATTAATATGTCGTAAAAGGAAAGGGGTATCGAAGGTGAGATTAAAAGAATGAAGGAAGAATGAGAAAATAAATGGGAAAAAACAAGAAAAAAATGTGGATGGATACGTGAAGAGAGTAAAATGGAATGAGGAAGACAGAGAAAGCTGTGTTGAAAGTGTGAAGGGGGTGGAATAATTCGCTCTTGTGCTTGTGGGTAATGGGTGTTAGCCAGGCACGATGGAATGACGATTAGAAAATTCCATCGGCTGTATGAACATAGAAAGGGTGAGAGATTGAGTTTCCTTCCAGCATGAACAATTCTCAGAAGGGACATTGGGTATTGGAGAATTTTTTATTCAATTCTTCTGTCCACTCATTTGTAGAATGCACAGAGGAATTGGAAAGGTCAAGACTGTTTTCTCTATACGTGAATTGTATAATTATTGATTGGTTAGAAATTCGTTTGGAATTAAATAAACATTTCTTTGTCTTTACAGTTTTCGTTTTTCCAACTATACTTTTTATGTTTAGGAGTGGAATCAACTACTTGAATTCTGTTTTCTTCTATGGTTCTTTTGTATAGTGGATGGAAAATACCGGGTAGCTCAACAATGTGAGGATAATGGAAGTTTTATGGAGGAATTTTTGCATGAGATTTTAATTTGAACTTTGAATTGGGATTCATTCACAATGTTACCTGACAACTGTACGCAGCAGTGTTGACCTTGCTTCATTGTGGAAAGTTATGATTACAGAGGTTGGTGGAAGATCTCGTCGCCATTGTTTCAAACGACACCTGGACAACAAAAAATATGGAAGAGATAATTATTAGAATGGATTTTTTATCCTTTTCTCATCACAATTCTCCGTTTAATTTTAGTTCGATTGTGGGATGAACAGTTCAGTTGTGATTATATTGCACAAACTTGCAAAATTTTGATCATGAGGGAAATGACTCGTTTTGCATATGTAAATGTGTAATTGTCAGGGCATAATTGAAAATGTACGCCAATCTGCCATGCATTTTTAATTTTCATAATTATCATAAAATTTTCCCACGTTGTTTGAATGGACATGGAAAAACAGTCATTTCAGGTATAATAAACGTTGAACTTCACTTCGGATGAAATATTCCTACCGTTATGGTTGACCTGATTATACATTTTGTGAAGATATAAGAGAAAAACATTTTCGTTGTTATAATGATGAAGATTTTCACCATACCAACGTGAAAGATTTGCAGGGAATGTAGATGAAAAAGATAAAGAACTCTTGTATGATATTGTTTGCGAGATGGAGGTATGAAAAGAAATGTTACATTTTTTTAATGAATCATCAAACATATAAACTCTTCAAGAGTGGAAAAAATTTGTCTGGGTTCTAACGTCAGATATTTCAAGACGGAGTTATTCACTGGTTTGAAACAACTTCCGCAATCTCTGACACATTAGGAAACTAAAAGGGGAATTTTGATAGATAATTGGGTTCCCTGCATTGATGACGAATATTTTCAATTGCATTTGATCTTAGCAATTTCTACATGGAGAAACAGGATTTCCATTCCCAATCATATCAAGAGAGGTGTTCGATGTTATGGAAACAATTTGTATTGTATGCAATATTCGATGATTGAATCATGATCAGATGATGATAGCAGGTGTGATGAATGACAATCATCCCGGAGTTAATTCAATGGAAATATCTAAAATGTCCTGTTTTATTTCAAAATATCGTTATCAATCGTATTGTGTTGTGTAATGGACATCATGAGACTACAACAATGGCTGCGAAATAAATAAAACAGTGCATGAGAGAATGTTTTTGTTTTTTTTTACATCGAAAGTTGATTTGATGATTGTTTCATTACACGATTGTCATAATATGGTGTAGATATTCAAGGATATTTCTCATTATTCTCATAAACGTGTTCAGGAATTTGTATGCTTGTGTGATAACCGAGACTATGAAATTAATTTGGCGAGAAAAATTCTTCATAGATATGGAGTTTGCTTTTAAGACACATGAAATGCGAATGAAAAGATGAGATATGATTACTCTGGTGTTGAAAAAGAAATGGTGGAGAATTTTTGGTGTTATTTTCAGTTAAAAGTCCACTGGAATTTTTTTCGTAATAACAATTGTCGAATATCTGGCTGCTTTCGTTGAAGTTGGATCTTCTTTTGTCTGTGAGCTTGAAGGAATTTGGTACGACAGAAAATCTTCACGAATAATTTTCCCATAGTTATAATGAACTTCATACAGACTTCCGAATGAATCTAAGTTTGACATTCTGTATGAATATGAATAGATGAGTTTCAAGTTCTTGGAATTGAATTTTATTCATCCATTTTTTAATTTTTCATGAAGCGACGAAACTTTTGCATTTCCATTTTTTTTTCCTTATTCCCAGAGAAAGTCCCGAAATGTTCGCGAAATGATTAAAAAGTTTTTGAAGAAATTTATATTTGAAGGAGGATAGGTACATCTGGGTTTTTTTTGGTATTAATTCTCACGTCAATCCCCTACAAAGGCCATAGGCCGATAAGTATATCGAATCAGTCCAAGAAAGATATCGGGCTCAGTACTTTCGGAGATGTTGGTACTGGTAAGATACTGTGATTCTACAAGATCCCGATTTCTATTTGTTATCGTTCTTGAATTAATCAAAAAATACTAAAAATCCGGTAAAATTATTTTCTCAATACCCTGTAGTTCGATTGATGTGAATGCTGGATATATTTTGGGAGATGGTAGTAGCTCCTAAGAAAAAAAAATGAAAGCTATATCGGTTCATGAAATCGTTGAAGAAAACGAGTTCATTTTTTAAATTTTCATTTCACACCATGGAACAGTTTTGGCAAAGTTGTGAAACAGTACGCCATGTTGAATGAAAAATTCCGAGTTTTCATACAAAAACTGATTTATTTTATGTTTGTACCCCTTCAATGACAGAAAACAACACGTTTCATACGATTATGGTACTAGTGCTCAGCAAGAATAACATCAACGAAATTCACACAAAAACGATTTCTCCTCATGAGGTGACTTCAATATCGATACTCAATTATTAACTGTATAAAAATGTATTGATTATATTAATTTGTCATCAACAATAGTCGTTTTCATATCACAAAAAAACTTTCATTTGTGACCGCCTAATCTGTGACAGATTGCTCGGACAGATATTCGCACAATCAGAATCGCGTCATGCGTAAGACATGATGAGTATTTTTTCCTTTGATTTTGTAGGTAATGAAGAAATTCATTTGTAATAATGTATTCTGAAAAATTGAGTTTTCTCCGACATAATTGAAAAAAATGGTTGCGATGGCGTGGATACACAAATTTTCTGTATATTTCACATCGTTCAACACTGCTCATTCAGGAGAGAACAAAAATCCTACGTAATTCTGGCGGAAGTTTCGTTATGATATCAAACGTATTGCGAAGTGTGACAATACGCCCAAGCCGGGCCAGATTATGCACGACGCTGGTGAGTTTAGTAATTCAATTGTCATGCCAGAATCAATAGTTTTGAGATCGCATTCCATCCCGGATTTATTGCGTCTGCACTCGTGTTTTTTCTCCGCTAAGTACTACACAGTATACGCGTCCATTGATCGTTCCATTTAGTTTTCATTGAATTCTAGTGAAAAAATAAAATTCGCCTTTGTTAGAACGAAAGGTACTTGAGGAGAGGTTATGTTTATACAGGGAGCAAGTGGGAAACTTGGGAAAAAATATCATCATTTCTGAGTGATTCGTGCGGTTGAAAAAAAAAAAAAACAAAAAATCATACTATCTGTCTTTATTTGATGATTTATCAAGTTGTTACATCAAATGATTCACATCATCGTTATTTGTAAAATTTATGAGTATACATTCATCAGGAAAAAACACAGCTCACTAATAATGTTGATCTATTTCGAAATTGAAGTGTACACTCATATAGCTTTTTTAAAAATGAAGTGTCAATGCGGCTCAAAATGTATTCTCCAATTCAAACGCAATTACATAACTAGATCGTTGGTGTAGACAATTTTGCAAGGATACACCTCGATAAAGGAAAATTTATTTGTCATCAAAATTCATTACTAGTGTCTCATGAATTTTCGGCCACTACAGACACTTAATTATTAATACTATTATAGTTTCAACAGTTTTGTGACCATTATGTGATTTGCGATCGGACAATTCAATATTGTGCACCTGATGTGTTTGCGCCAGAACTCGTAGTCGGATCGAGATGGAAGTCTTTGCGTGCAAAATGAGAAATCAGATGGAATGCGGCTGGGAGCTTTCATTCACACTCAGATCTGTGATGATTTTGTTCGATAATTTGCGACGCCGTCTCGCGATGTTCTGACGCGCCGCTCGTCTGTTTTGTCTTCGCAATGATGTTTGATTTCGGATACTTCGTTCGGCTCCTAAGATTATTGTTGCTAATTTGAGACCAATCAATAGAATGATGAAAATCCAATTCAACATAGATATAGAAATGGGACGAATCTCTGCTGGTGCAGCCATGGCCGCTTTTCGCTTATGCTCCTCTTGTATCTGCTCAAAAAACCTTCGCTTCCAATCTTCAGCTGATTGACCACTGCCCTCCAACATCATCAGGAACATACGTATCGCTCTCGCAAGGGCCAGTCCTCCCATATTTTATGATAATTTGTAATTTTCAAGACTGGATTTTTCGACACATGCAATTTATGTTTGAAAACTAAATCCTTAGAAGATTTCAAGCTGAATATACATGCTATTGAATCATTGCCAATTATCTTAGGGCCGCAATCAGGATCACCCGGGATCAGTTTTTCCCTCAAAACAGGATTGGT
>JABMBR010007875.1:0-111616 GCA_018881525.1 Meteorus sp. PSUC_FEM 10030008 | reverse complement strand
ATATCTATATATATATTTACAAGTATGAAAAAATAATTTGCTCACAATAATTTCATTTAACTAACTAAATTGAGCCTCGATACAAAGTCTACGTCTCTAAAATACAAACACACGAATATGTACCAATGTACTCATGAAGATTGTACACTGAAAAATTTTGTGAATTTTTTTGTCACGCTTGGGTTATCATATAAATCAAAATAATTTTTTTTCAATCTTTATCTTCAAAACTCTTGAATATATTATCTATGTATATATTTTATTCCAAAAATAATAATTATTATTATTGGGCTACTCTGATTTATTTACATACAATCGATTAATAAAAATTAATAGTCACATATTTGTCATCACGTTTGACATATATTTAAATATATATATAGGTACACATTCACGTGATCGGTCATTTTTTTTTTCGCTCGTTTCAAATATTTTTCTATACAAATTGGTTCACTATTACATATTATATTACATCATTGCATATAATATATATCGTATGCTCATATACAGTCGTGTACAATATTCTCTTTTTATCCTATAGTTTATGACAGTGACACTTCGATTGAATTATCTCACACATATAATTAATAATTTCTCAAAGTGAACTTCGTCAACATGTTTTTCAGACTGATAATCAACACTAGGCAGTTTTTATTGTTTTCCAATAGTCTTCTACATCTACAAATATTTTTGTTGTTGCCAACTTGAACATTACAACTTAGAAATTGTAGTTCGATCAATTTCAAATTTATCAATCTATCTATCTATTTCTTGAATCTACACTGGAATCTTCGAGTGTTCATGAATGTTCCATATGACGAGAGAACGCGATATTTAAGGTTCATTTATATTTTCTATTTTTATATCCCTTTTATTCGTTTTGTTTTTTGTTTTCTTTCAAAAATATAGAATCATTATGGAATGAATCAAATGAGAAAAGAAAATTTAAACGAATAACCAGAGTGTTATTGTCCATTAATTGGATGGAAGTGCAGAGAAGGGAAAGACTTTTGTAATAATGTTCAGAGTCTAGATTGAATGAGACGATATTGTAATATACAGCTCTCGTGTTCAAGATGTTTCTCTAGTATTGTACCAAGAAGAAGATACACGGTGCACTCAGAAGCTGTCACATTATGATGCTACTTTCTCGGATAGTACAGAAATGAGTAGAATGGTTGCAAGAAGTCGGCTCCTGTGACACTTTTGTTTGGATGAAATCAATGGAAAAACATATTCCTTCTCAATCTGAAGCATAAACAGAACATTGAAGTCACAGTATTGAATCATCACTTCTGTACCTTTGCAAAATAATGAATGAAAACATCACTAATCGCTATACTGCACGTCTTCTATCAATTTTATCGGAAACAATTTCATAAATCTTGGTGAAAATGGTTCTTCACTTTAGAACATTCTCAACATGTGAATCACCATCACATTCGGTCTCTGCTTTTCGTAGTACGCCATCGCGGAGAAGGAACTCTCAGTAATCCAGGACTTTTCCTGAATGTTACTCTTCATGTGGAATGTGAACATTTGTGAAGGCATTCATTTTCGGACTGTATCGCTCGTGTATGATATACGTCGTTTATGGGATTATTCGTTACTGATAATGTGATAGGAGAGTAGTGCGGCCGGTTGAATATTTGTTTTTGCTATTGAAATTGAAATTTCGATGAACAACACTCCGATCAACAGAGAGAGAAGAATAATTCCTGAGAGACTCATTGATGGAGAAACTATTAGAACCCAGTACTACTTGTTTTCGTAACACTTCGAGCATTGATGTATTTTATTCTGCTTCAAGTCTCTGTTTTTATTTTTCTATAAATAATTTCATATCGATTGCGATGAATTTCGTATCTAAATTGGCGAATTTGCCTGCATGTGTGGTATGCTGTTTTTATTCATCAATGTCCACAAACGCAGTGCATTGAGTAATCTTCATTTTCCCAAACCAACGAGTGCCTCATCCATTAGTTCGTCATCAGTAATACAGGGTGATGCAACTGAATGCGGTGATGGTGGTATTACTCGTGGTGATGGCGCTGGACTTTTGACAATGTGTACACTCACAGATGGACTGAGCGGAAATGCAGGTGGAGGTGGTGGTGGGGGCGGAGGTGGCGGTGGTGTATTCCGTCTGATTGGTACACTCTGCAAACTTATTGCACGCTCTGGAATTGTGGCGAGTGATACTTTCGCTACCTCTTTCGCTGTTGAAAAATCTAAGAGCATTTCATTCACTTCAAGTGAAGCACCGGAAATTGTTGTTGGTGGTATCGTAATGGGTACTTCAATCGACGTTAAACCACTTGATGATACTGATGTTGAAGATGATGATGGTGGCGGTGTAATAGATGCAAGAGATGCCGGTAATTTTTCCAACGATTTACGATCGTCAACAGACTTGTTGTATTTATTCAAAGCTGCATCAGCAGGTTTCGTGCTTAAATTCAAACTTTCTGAGATCGCAGTCGTTGTCGTCAAATTTCCATTTCCGTTCGATGATGTAGTACTTGAAAAAAGTACTGTTGGCTTCGCAGCTACCAACGAGTCGCTAACTGCAGTAGGTTCGGAATTTATGAGAGTGTTCGGAGCGTTTTGGGTTTCTTCATTAACAACTGAATTAACTGGTGTCGTAACGCTTTTCAAAAGTTGAGAACTCGATCGTGGTGCAATTGTCAAATCTTTACACATGTCGCGTGACTCAGCATCTGGTTGCATTGACAGATTGGTGGGAACGTCGGAGTCATGGCTCGCTACAGATGCAGCTAATGTTACTGTAGAAGATGCTGCTGATGATGATGATGATGATGATGATGATGATGATGATGATGATGATGATGATGACGACGAAGATGATGCAGTTGGAACTGGTAACGGTGGTGGTGGTGGGGGAGGTTGGAGCATTATTGTTGGATCAAGTGTGCTACTGAGATTCAACGAAGGTATGGCAGTCGCTGGCGAAGATTCAATTGTGGACTTTGATTGTGAAGTCTCACGACGATTTTGTAACGAACTTTGTTCAATATTGTCAGATATTTTCGGGTTTGCCGTCAGTGTTGAATTGGGTAGTTGAATTTTAGACGGGTCAATTTTATTTGATGATGACAAACTATCCAGTAATTTATTGCTACTCACAATACCACTGCTACTGCTACTGGTTGTGCCACAGTGTTCATTTTGTGATGGCACAGGTTTTTCATTTAATGATTTCTTTTCCGCCGCTTCAGATGCGTTCACACGTGCTGATAATTTTGGAATTTGAAATTTTGTATCCAATTGTTTCATCAGACCTTCAACAACCAATTGTGGTGGAAAATTCGGCACACTGGATATTGAGGCATGAGCGGCGAGTAGTTTGAAAGCCCGTTCACTATCAGTCTCCTCACGCAACGGTGATGGACTTGCTTTCCTCGCATCCGACGATTTCGAGCTGAATAGACCTCCTCCACCACTAGTACCACTACCACCACCCGTTCCACTATTACTTTTGTCCACTGATTTAGGGATTCGATTTTTGTCACGATTCCGACTCAAGTCTGTCGCACCTGCGTTTGACATTTTTGGTGAACCCGATGAAGATTTTGAACTTGTACTTTTGCCCAAGACTCCACCGCTAACACTAGATGATGTTGACGAATTACTTGATGTCGATTTCAAATTAGAAGAAACCTTTTGACCGATAATGCCCAATTTATTTCCAATTGAGGGTGAGTTCAATGCACCACTCTGTTGGCTAGTAGTCTTAACCGAAGACTGCGATTGAGGTTTCTTCGATGCTGGTCCTGAATTTACACCAGGTTTCAATCCTGTATGAGTCTTCGGTGATCCATTTCCCGAACTTGATGACGACGATGATGATGAAGACGATGATGATGACGATGTTGATGATGATGACGATGTTGAAGACGATGACGAAGATGAAGAAGACGATGATACTGAAGCAGATCCCATTGAACCACTAGTCACCTGTCCAGTGCTAGCACTTGATGTTTTGATGCTTCCACCACTTTTAGAATCCTTTACCCGGGTCTTATTTATTGTGATTTTCATACCATCTGAGCTATGTTTGACCATATATTCCGCTGAATTCTTCGAATCTATCGATGGACTATTTTTGCCAATACTTTTGCCTTCACTCCCAGTTTTAGTTGATGATGTTGTCGACCGTTCTTTCTGACTACTCGATTCACTACCGCTTGAGCTAC
Organism: Meteorus sp. PSUC_FEM 10030008; assembly: GCA_018881525.1. Lineage (NCBI taxonomy): Eukaryota > Metazoa > Arthropoda > Insecta > Hymenoptera > Braconidae > Meteorus > Meteorus sp. PSUC_FEM 10030008. The sequence continues at coordinate 107,399 of JABMBR010007875.1, read as the reverse complement.
CGGATTTTGTTGTTCCACCACTACTGCAACTCCCCGGATCATCCGAAACATGCTGTGCATTTTTAAGTTTGTCGATCACCGCACTTAGTGAACCCTTACGATTTCGCGCTTGTTGCTGCGCCGTTGTTGCTTTGCTCAGATCTGAAGAACTCGATGGCGGAGTGCTGCTTCCACTATTAGGTATAGAACTTGGGGTTGGTTCCGAACTCGTATTGGGTAATAATTCCATCGTTGGTTTTATCTTATTACTTGAAGACTTTGTCTTAGGACTTTGATGACCTGAGCTGCCACTACTGAATGATGATCCGGAGGAAGAAGTTGCCGACGATGAGGACGATGGTGTTTTACGATCTTTGTCACGATTGGTTTCTTTACTTGACGATGATTTCGGTTTGGAGGATGAGTTCGATGGATCGACATTACTCTTTCCACATGCAGAAGGTGAGTTATTGGTAGCTGCAGATTTCAATGCTGACATACTGGGCTTACCAGAACTAGTTGAGCTACCGTGTTTAGGTGATGACGTCCCATGTTTTGGACTGACGTTTGCTGGTAGTGCCGAAGACGCGTGTTTAGGACTGTTGTAAACTGGTGAGTGTTTTGGACTCGGCATCGATTTATTCGATGTAGTTGCAGCGGATGACGCCGAAGAATTGTTATTTGGACTTGAAGATGGTTGTCGTAATGTGGGCGATGATTTTCCCATCAGAGCAAGTGGACTTGTGTGAGTCGGTGACGGATTAAATTTTCTTAGAGTTGTTGCAGGCGAAGATGGACGTGAACTAACATTTGGTTGAGGTTCAGATGGCTTTATACTAACCGATACAGGTTTTGAAAGAGCATCTTGAGCTGATTGCTTCGGCGGTAATTTTTCTGGCGGACCCATTGGACTATCCTCTCGTTTTCGCTTACGTTTTTTTTCCAGACGTGATTTTTCATCATTCGTCTTGTTCTTACGTTCACGTCGCTCTTCTGGTGTTACCGGCTTTATTGTTGCACCAGTAATTGGCGTTATCGTTATTGAACTAGGTAATGATGTTTGTGGTGCAGATGAAATTGGAATTATTTCAATACCTGGCCGACGATCTAAACCCATACCAGTTAAAACAGAGTTGTAATTGGTGGTCGGTGTAATAACAGCTCCGGTAGAGATGGGTGTAATACTAACAGACGGTGGTATTAGGTTGCTTTTATTCTCATCAAACACATTCGGACTTTTTTTATCATCACTGCTTCGACTTTTTCGTGATTTGCGATCCCGTTTCATTATTTCACTGTAATCATCAGGTAAATCGTGTACTTCCATTATTTCAGCATCGTTTTCGGCATCGTAATCAGTTGAACTACGGGTATCCCCACCAATGATGTCATTTGCATCTAAATTTGACAGTTCTAAACTACTGACAAGACTCATAGCGGATGTTGGCGTTGGTGTACGAGTGCCATTTGCATTGTCACGTCCACTGGTTGGTGTACCGAGTGGTGTTGAGTCTGAGCTTGAACTTTCGAGCATCATCTCCGAAGAATCATCACTTTTACTTTTTGGACTGCGCCACAGACCATCGGCAGTTTTTCGTTTACGAGTTTTTTTTGGACGATCGGTGGTGGTTTGATGAGTTGGTGTTGACGATGACATTGCCCCACCCGATCCGCCGTTCGGCGAACTTTTTCCCTGATTCAAAAGGGCGCCCAATTGCAAAGGATTCAACATAGCAGCAGAATTTGTATCGGATTGACCGGAAAAAGACGGGAACCCGATACTATTCTCCGTTCCGGCATCTAAAAAAGACTGCTGCTGTTGATTTGTTGTTTGTTGTTGCTGTTGTTGTTGTTGTTGCGGTTGCGACGGCTGTTGCTGCAGTGGTTGTTGTTGTTGCTGCTGTTGCTGTTGTTGTGGCTGCTGTCTATTAATCCCATTGCTGTTGCCATTCAACCCGGGCTCATGTTTAATTTTTGTTTCACTGCCATTGGTAAAGTCAGGCAAACCTGTTCCACCATCATGATTGTTTTGATCACGCGCACTCCCAAGATTATTGACACCACTATAACTTCCACCATTGGTCGTACCACCATTTGTACCGCCATTGCCACCACTACTACTACCAATACCATTTGATTGCATCGAATTTCTTCCCTCCCATGTTTTGATCAATGCACGCATAGTTACTGGTATGCTAAGGCACCTTTGTAATACTTTACTAACTATTTCAGAAGTTTGTTCAGTATTTGTCATGGTTATACCATAAAGCTTACATTTCACTGTTGATATATCAGTCAAGTCCAATTCAGCAGTCGCCAATGTTTCCTCAAATGGATGTTCTAGACTCACAGACACATGTTGCCATGATAACGCACTAATTTCAAACATTGTTGCGTGTTCGAGCTCTTGACGTGCTATTGATCGAACACAACTCATCATCAATGTATTAAATAAGGCTTGTTGTCTCAAATAGACGAGAATTTGTGGAACATGAGCCGGATGTGTGAATGGTATGCTACCAACCATTACACCTTCCATGGATTTATTCTCAGTCATGAAGTAGCAATGTTGTTGGTCTGGCAATGTCACATACAATCCTCGATTATTACGGCAATCTAATTGTCCATCACTGGAATGACGTACAATCAAACTCAACAGTGGTTGTATTGGTGATATATCATTACACTCTAATTCAGTAACTTTTTGTATTCTATTAATTAACTCCAACGACATTGGCATTTTTTTAGCGAGTTTGAGAACAAAACACGCGGGAAGCATTGATGAATTGGCACCAGTCAATGGCGCATACGACGGCGTACTTTTACCGGTAGCGCTACGATTAACTGTAATAATACTTGATGTCGGAAGTTTGTGTGCAGTTGATCCTTCCATGCACACTGTCACGGAATGGCCAATTTTACGCGATATCACTGTTTCAGAATTCAACTGCCCGATCAAATGGCTTTCGTGATCAATCAAATCGTATGGTGATACGAAATATGTTAATTTCATAGGATGACCACCTTTTCTCCGTTCTAGTATACCTGTAATGCCGATATTTTTCAATTAATTGCAGAACAATGCGTGAATCGCGTAAATTGTGATATGTTTCTTTCGGATAATTTTAATACACTAAAATCACACCGCGAGATTGCCCGTTTCTCGAAATGTTTATAATCAGCCAGTGTTATAAATTCGAAACAGCATTAATGAAATGTTCTCTGCATACATAAAGAACTTTGTCACAACTCTCAATAGTTTGTTTTTTGAATTTGGTCGAACTAATAACAATCAACAGTGTCGAATCTTTTTGTCGAGAGTAATGCCGGTGAACCAGGATATTTTTGCGTTTTTGCGTTCAGTAATGGTACTGTCTTTATTAATCAAATAACTTACCAACGGGACTTTTGTGTACAAGATTGAAAGGTTCCTTCATAAATGTCTGCAACTGGGCTAGGATACCTAAGTCAGCCTCCAACGATTGTAATGCACTGAATGCTTTACATTTGATCTTTTTATCTGCATTCAATTGATAAATGGAAGCCAGACCCTCAAGTTGTGCGGTAAAGTCAACAAAATCACCGCGTGAAAGACATGACACTAATTCCTCGCAACTTTGTTGTTCGTTCTTTCCTTCATGATGAATTTTAACATCTTTCACAACACCAGTTGGCTCCAACAGTACCTCGAGGAAAAACATATCGGAAGATATGAAAAGTTCAGTGCCTGGTGGTCCAGACATCATAAATTTCAGCCTGGAAAACAAAAATAGAAAGTGTGTTATAGAATATCAATTTAAATGATGATGAAAATTCGCCGAATTTGCGTAGCCACCTCCCAATGGAATCGGTTTATCACATTTCAACTTTGCCTATTCGTAATTGAGATGGAAGCATTTTCCACACCAATCATCGAAGACGAATAATTGAACGATATAAAGTACACGAAATTTTACATCTTATCTATCACAAGGAATATCTTCAAACACATACCCCAGTTGTCGCGTTAGACTCTCGAGTCTTTCCACCATAGATTGTAGAGAAGTAACTTTGATTGAATGTTGCAATGTGTCCAAACACTTCTGCAATTGGCTTTTTTCGACGCTATCAATTGCAAATCTTTTATCCAGCATCGCCATTCTTAAATTTTTGGCAGTTTCAACTAGACTCTTGAATGCCGTTGCTTTTGATCGGAGTTTCTCCATCAGTAACTCCATTTGCCACTCTTTACTCTTATCTATGCCAATGGCTCCCCCAATGGACATTTGTCCACCTGCAAATAGGAACATAAAAAGGACGAGTTATTGCAGAGGAAAACGTATTACAATTATCAATATCGTATCAATTGAAATGAAGATGTTTTTATTCATTTCTCTACGTTGATTGAGTGTATTTAATTCAATGAATGGCACTTACTGAGGGGCTTCTGGCCATTGGCTGCATCCATGTATCCTTTAACGGATGACACGGATGCTTCCTCTTCTCCTTTATCCAGATAAAGTTTATGATTGAGGTTATACACAGAATGAAAATGTTATATTCCTACATTATGACAAGGACCAACATCTGTTTCTCACATTTGTGATGTGAGTACCCACTTATCTGCCTCTAACCTATGCACATTTTGCTAATATAGTATATGTGTGGGTATAGTAAGTTCCTCACTCATGCATGTGTGTATATGGTTGTATTATGCTACAACTCGGTGGGACAACAGAGGCAAACGTTACGAGATATACATGGTTGTGTATACATACATATACGTTATATATCATTGAAATGAGTTGTATGGTTGCACAATCAATATCACAATTTTTCTGTTATAAACGATTCCACTATGAATATATTAACCGATTTTCATAAACGGAACTATCATTGATGTAGTGAGTATTTTCTTACACTCTCTCATACATGCGTACACATGCGTACATATTTATGAGATGGTATTCGTGAGTACACTATATATAAACCTACGGATATCTCTTGCATACTGGTGTGTGGATTAAACTATAGTTCACCTATGCCTTGTTCGTCAGTGCGCAGTGTTCGCAATGCGGCGCATCTCAATCCTAGGGAATGAAGGAACAAATTGATGGTACTACTGGCGCGGAAGTGGTGGCGCCTGGGAGCTGTGCTGCCAGATGTGGCGCGAAAACTAGTTAGTTTTTTAACCTCTTCAATGAATTCTCTATTGGTTTGGCTCAGAAGAGGGGGTCCTTTTTATTCCATATCTAGCAACACAGCAGCAGAGTCGGCACAATGAAAGAAAAAAGCGTAGGAGCAAAGAATACAGACCTACATTTGTTTGTCTTCACTTTTTGATGTGAGCTTCTTTACACATTCTCTTCGCTTAGACACACAGATTCGGAGAATGCAGCTTTATCGCTTGGAGGTGAAGGCGATATCTGCGCGTTCTATATTAGTTGATAACCGAGGGAGCTACAAGTGCTACAAGAGCATCACAACTCAATGTCATATCACAGTCCGTAGTTGTCAAATATTTTCGAGGTTACTTTTATACACAATTTGTATACAAGAGACATAATAATTGCTTGTAGCGTAACAACGGAAATTGTGAAAAGTATCGATTAATAATATTAACAACATATTAATCCAGAGATAGGATTATTCTACTGAAATGACACCTAAACGCAAGGTAAACGCATGAAATAATATGTAGTCTTTGAAGTTAGGTTATGTTTCTTTTCCAATGTTTATCTCCGCTTGTTTAGACCTGAAATTAATATGAAACGATCTTTGTGATTGAACAGATTTAACATGATCATTTTTTTAGACAACAAGTTCAGAATCTACTTCATCAAGTAGTTCCGGTTCATCATCAAGCAGTTCATCGAGTTCTGGTAGTGAGTCTAGTTCATCAGACTCAGAAAATACAAGTAGTTCAACTCACAGTCAGAAAACATCGGATCATGAAAAAAATAAAAAGAAATTACCGGCTCAATCGACAAAACATGTTAAATCAACGAAATTGGACACGAATAATGCAACAACATCTTCAGAAAATAGTAAAATGAGGGATAAACCTCAATCAAAATCGCGACCAATGGTTTATTCATCAGAATCTGAAGAATCACCTGTGAAATCAAAGACTTCTCCAAATAAACGGAAACCACCGACCAAACCAAAAGCCACTGCCACTGTTGCACCTGTAATAAAAGCCCAGAGATTAGTTGGGAAATCAGTTTCAGCAACGTTGAACCACAAAAATGCTCTTGCATCAAAATTACTGCATAATAAACAAATGAAATTGTTGGGTAACTCAACGAATAACAATAAATTAAACGAGAAAACTAAACCTTCAGTTGAACCAGTACAAAAAAAACTCAAGAAAAAAAGTATATTCAGCCCAGAAAATAGCAGTGAGAGTGATACACCATCACCACCAAAATCAAGTGTCAAAGCGGCGAATACGGTTATGAGAGCGAAACCTCCATCTAAATCCAAAGCGTCTAGTGATCAAAAACCACGTCCACCTATAAACCGACCAAGTAAGTACCCCCAAGAGACATGATCTCATGACTGTCTGACTAACTACTAATCGAGTGGTCATTTATCTAATCTTACAAATTAATCCTGTTCCCTTGGATGAAAAAGATTTCTCATCATAAAGACGACTTTCACACGAGGGTGTTATCAAAATGTGATTCAATATAGAAATATATTATCGTAGAGTAAATAAACCATTGGTGTGTCGAGAAACTTGCACTGGGGATCACATTTACATGATTAAGAACTTCTTCGCTATCCTGCATGTAGCCATGTACAGATCATGCAAAAGGTTGATGTTCATTCACACTATACTTGTTCGATGTTTCAGGTTTAGTAACGAGGCAACCTCCGAAGTCTGAGAGTTCCGCGAGTTCGAAAAGTTGTTCGGGTGTCTCAGGCATTTCAGAGTCATCTGCATCAACAGATTCAAGTTCCGATACTGATTCATCTGATAGCATTCCAAGTCCGAAAGCAACTGCGAAAAAAAAAGAACATGCACCGTTGGCGTCAGGATCATCGTCGACAGCAATAGCTATAAATAATTTGAGTGCATCAGCGAAGCGGCCATCAGTCGCAGTTGCTGCTGTGAAACCGCAGAAAAATTCGAAACGACCTGTGATTAAGAGCGAAGATGACGCTACGGAGAGTGATAAAGATGAAGAGTCACCAATTGGTCGCGCATCGGCAACAACTTCGCCTAGAGGGAAGAAAAAGGTTCAACCTCGTAAGGGAAGCAAGTTAATTTTATCCCAAATGAAAACAATATCCGATTCAGAGTCTGATGGAACAACACCTGATGTGAAAAGAAGTTTGAGTAAGTCCCCGGTTAAACGGGCGGCAGTACGTCATACATCAACAGCAACGGCGAGAGCCAGTCACGGTAGTACTGTCAGTGGCACACAGACAAATCGGACAAACCAGAGTTCTGTATCATCACGTTCGTCACGCACGAATAAAGATCGTGAATGTCCTTTGGCAGTTTCATGCGATTCTCAAGGTCATTTATCTGGAAAATTTGATGTACATTTCACTCTGGAAGCATGTCCGCTTTACCATAACACAACACCACAGGCCTGCGTGTGAGTCTTTTTTTTCTTATCGTTATTGAAAATTGACCTCGAATAGAATTCATTTAGTCTATGGAAAATTTGGAAATGTAATTACGCATATTCATGCGAAATGCCTGGGGAGCGATGATCTCGTCTAGAATTCTTTGAAATATTGACCAGTTGTTCTTTTGAATGGGATACCCATGAGGTTTGTTTATACAGATTGATAATTGGTGGTTTTCTTCATTTATCCAGGGAATTCTTCAAAGAGCGGAAGAAAAAAGAGGAAGAGCGTAAACGCAACGTCATGAATCCAGGAAAGAAGTCGCCTAAAGGGTTGCATCAAACAAATGAACAAAGAAATTATCAATTAAAAGTCAAAGACTTGAGGAGTAAATGGAAACGACCCAATGGCGATGATAATGAAAGTGATAGTGGTGGTGAACCGCCAGGCATCGAAAAAGATCGACAACCACGTTTAACCTCTCTCACCTCGGATTATGATTTGAAGTTATTTATGGAGGCACAAGCACTCGCCAGTGAAAAAATTGTGAGTTCTAAATTGTATTCCACAAATGAACATTATCTTTTCGTTCATATCTGATCGTACTTGTCTTTTTCTTTTTTAGGAAACAGAACTCAAAGAACTGGATTACGACATGGAGGGGAGAAACTGTGGTGGTACAAGGGTTGTAGAAATGGGAAAATGGGAAATGGAAGTTTGGTATCAGAGTCCGTATCCTGAAGAATTTAGCCGTGCACCAAAGCTCTATTTATGCGAATATTGTTTGCGATATGCGAAAAGTCGACAGGTTTGGCGACGACATCGTGAAAAATGTATATGGAAGCATCCTCCTGGACATGAAGTTTACAGGTAATTTTTCAGTCAACAATTTCAATCAGAAAATTGAAAAGATATTCGTTCATAACCAATTTGAATACGAACGATTGTTGTGCAAACAAAACAATTAATCTCATTCAAATTCGTGGAGTTGTAGATGACTTCGTAGTTTTTTTTCCTCCTCAAACATTTCTTCTTTGTACAATCACTCCAAGCCGATATGAGCGAATAACTTTTTCTCGATAGGAACAATAACAATTTCCAAATGCAACATTCCCAATTGATTTTTTTGAATTTCATGTATTTCTGTTGATAACCAACCAGGAAGGATAAAATAGGCGTGTGGGAAGTTGACGGTAAACGTTACAAGCAATATTGTCAAAATCTCTGCCTTCTAGCGAAATTTTTCCTCGATCACAAAACTTTATACTACGATGTCGAGCCATTTCTGTTCTACGTGATGACCATAAATGATACTGAAGGCTGTCATACAGTTGGATACTTTAGCAAGGTAAGCAAACAAGTTGTTTCAATATTGAACTAATAGATCATAGATACACATACGGATTTATAACACGTTGGTGCATACATGGTAACATGAACTTCTACTATCGATCACGGTTTCGTAAGCCGTTTACTGGTTGGATTATCGGTTACATCAAATGCTCTTCCGCCGTTCCGCACCACTATGGGGGGGGTAGTGACGGTGGTGACTCGGTATAAAAGTATGGACGGGGAAGTGGCAGAGGTGAAAGGGTGATGAGGCAAAGGGGTAAAGTGTATTGGTGAATTGGAGCTCACTGCAGGGAGTGGCCCTGCGGTTTGCAGTGTCTCTCTACGGGATGCTGCGCCACGGTTACCATATGCATGCGCCTCTCCCTCAACCAGATTCCCAACATGACAATTCATATCACTGCGTGATATGTGCGTGACGAAATTAACAGATCGGAGAGTATCATGTCATTATTTCAGGTAAAGACGTACGAAAAGAAATAATTGAAAGGTTCTACGATACATTGAACGTTCAATCACATCGTTGATAGTCTCGCTTCACTCGCAATTTCGGTCAACGTTCTTCTTCATTGAGTACGTCATTATAGTAATCATCGAACTTACCAAGATTATTTTTATATACCATTCTGTCTTCCACTCACCCAGCTGCAACTGAGAACTATCCCAAACTATCACCTCCAACTTGTGATCAAGTAGTTCTTGAATGAAATGATCACAAATAATGCATGAAACGTTACACAGTTGATAACAGCAGCCCAAACCGCTTTTGATCTTCATGTGAGCTGTGGATGTAATTACGAAATCGTCTACCAGCATCAGATCGATGAATTTGACTGAAATAAAGTAGACTATCATCGAGAAATCACATGTTCAATCTTCAATTTGAAAATTGAATTAAACAAACGTATTGAAACATCAAGTAACTTCATAATTCTCGTGAATCCATATCAAACAACGTGTTTCCACATACGTTTTTTCTATGACATCCCTCAACAGAAATGCGCAAATACCTTAGGAACTCGATACTATTGGGGAGAACTGAAAGTGAATGTAGATGAGTGATCAGAATTATTTATGTTGGTAATAAAAGGAGAGCCGGTCATCGCAGGTTATACCCGGACATACATTCATACACGTGTTCTATATCGATACAGATTTTCGAGGATTGGTCATAGATTCACACTGTGTTCAACGCAGAATGTACTCCGAGTAATGATTTCAATTAATTAGCTCTCTGATCGATATAGAATTCGAGCGGAAATCCGCTCAGAGCATTTTTATCATTACCAATCATTAGTCCCATCATATCAGTATAATTTTCTATCAGGATCACCAATCGAGAAGGGAAAAGTTGTTTATTCAATACTGATGTTCAATAGTTGTTCGATATGATTCCGATTGGTGGGCTGCGACTAAAAAATTTGTTATCTGCTGATCGAGCTATCCGCAGGTCTTGATTATCTCCATGATTTCGTGATGAAGCAAAATCGACCAGGAACCAGTTCGAAAAGTGCTTGAACTGATCCCCAATAATAATAATACAAATGTTCGTTTGAAGTGATAGTTATTTCATCTGAAGTTGATGGATAATGAGGGTTGAAACAGATGAATGAAGAAAGGAGCATAATGTGAATCAAATCGTCGCGATAGTTCCAGTTGTGAAGAGTCGATCGAAGAAGAGAAGAATGTGAATAGGAAGGGGACAGGTCATCTCACCTGAGTCTTTAAATTTTCCCAATGTGAAGTTCCCCACCGGTTAATATGAGCACAATACAGTGTGTGCTTACGTATTCAACACAAGACGAAAAGGGTGTCTCGTATATTTTTTTCTCTTTGGATTGTTAATATCCCGTAACATGCATGCACACATACAATGGCATACTTTTAGATGGATGCGTGTGTATGCTCTTCTGTGCCCTTTACCAGACTTTGTATATACAACAAAATCCTCCTGGCGTCGTGGCGCATGCAACCCTCATCCATTTACCGCAGCATCTCGTTGACTTGAAATCTTTACTATGACCGTTCAACGACCTCTGACCCTGGTCTTCACATTTACCCCATACAGATTTTCATGAATATTTATTTATTATTTTTCCATCCCTTTTTATGTGGTATAATGGGTGAAGTATTCATGAAATTTTTCAGCGCATCTTTCTATTTTTATCATACTCTGTCATTAGTTGTAGCCACGGCAAACCAACTCTGCTGTTTGAATTCAATAACTTCCGTGTCAGCTTTCAAGAAAATTGATTTTATGATTAATGAGGTGTGACAGGAATAAAATGTGGGATCACAATGGAGAAATTTCATAGATGATGAAGGCGACTTCTAATTTTTGTATTGTTGGAATGATGAAATGCATCGATTTCATGACCACACTCTGAAGAAAAGTTCTCATCATTATGGAGCGTCATTAATGATCACGAAACTATTTCTTGCACTTGAATGAAGTGACTCTTGTATTTGCATTGTGGAATCCAATTTCGGATGTACAACCGGCATTAAAATATCAATTAATGAAGTTTAGCAATTTTTGTTTGGATGAGTACAGTTCAAAAATGTTTGAGTGTCAAAATTCCAACAACAAAATTTAAAAATTCTTAACTCTGTTTCATGTCATCGTCTTTTCAATTTGAATTGATATCATGTGACGAAAGAGAAAATCCAGTTCGACATGAATTCATGATTCACAGCAAATGAGGAATTTCGAAATAAGTCCTGATGTCTGGAAACTTCAGTGGGGTGCTTGAACAGTATCAGAGATTCCTTCAACAGCACAAGGACTAGACTTATTTATTGCTCAACCCCTCAACCCCTTTTCCCTTGGGGTTGACGTACCGAATAATGCGAACCGTTATCAGTTTTGAATAGGAAGGTCAGACGTTTTTCATCTTAACTTTCTACACTCGACTCCATTGTTGTTGATAAGTACATTGACAATACGCAATGCCAAGAAGGCATAAAAAATTGTTGGAACTAGAACAAAATCTGCAATTCTTTCAGCAACACCGAAGTAAAATTGCGTTTTTGCACGTCGATGTAATTAGTTTGGAATATTTTTTTCGAGGACGTAGATTATTGACAAGGGAGTAGTCCATATCGTTGACATGGGGGTTAGCCGACCACCACCATACCCCAATCACGCCTTTCTATACTTTCATCTTCGCACTATGCTGCAGCGCCCATTTCCTGCAGCATTGTCGAGTCGAAATCTTTATCGACGTTCAACGACCCCGACCCTGGCTAGACGGTCGAGCGTCGAGGGTGGCCGGGTGTGCGCAGGATATTCACCACAGTATATATATATATATATATACATAAACGAGTGTGTGTACGATTCGTAGTATGGCAGACGAGCAGCGCAAGGCGCGAGAGGGTGCAATGAGGAAGAGGAAGTAGTAGAGAGGAAGAGGGAAGCGCTGCGGGGTGAGTTGCGTTTGCCGTATGGTGTACTCTGGTGCGGCGGCGCACAATACTCATGAGAGGGATGAATTGAGGTGTGCAGGAGGTATGCAGAAGGTGTACTGCGGAGTGGGTTGAGGTAGAGAGAAGGCTTGTCCCTCTCGGAGCCCGGTATATCGAGAGAACGTGAACAGAGGGCGTCGCCTCGCGCATCGGGTCGTCAACCTCTCTGCAGCACTGCGACGTTAGGGTCGTTATTATTTCCTCCTCTCCTCCCATCACTCTTCCTCTCTCACTTTCATACTTTATCATTTAATTTTGTCTCTCTCGTTGCTGTTTTACTTCATTGCAGAAGCAAGAAAGCGGCAACTTTAAAGCACCGCGTTTCTATCATTTTCATCTTTTGTCTTCTGCAGTCTCATTTGGTTCGCTACAGTGTCATCAATGAATAGCTCCGCTTACGTGGATGTCATTAAAGCATTTGAAAATTACTGTAAAAATTGGTTCATCTTTTGTTGAGCGATCTGTAAATATTCCACATTTTCATGAAAAGTCAAGAAATTGGCAGAGTATGGAACCCATAGTGGACGTGTTCCAAATGTCACATCTGAATTACCACGATCATTTCCCCATTTCTTTATTTCAAATTGTTTGATGTCTGAATTCTCGACAACCCTGAAATGGCTGATGCCTCAGGAAGTTATCACCAATCATATCATTCTTGGTTGTCTATGGTCAGGGCACTTTGTTGGGAACGGCGCCATCGACAATATTAATTTGCGAGAATATTTTCGGGTAATTCATCAACATCATCAGTAATGAAAGACATTGAACTATTTTATAATAATTTCATGTTGGTTCATCAATTATCGCTGAATGTTATAATTTCATGTTCAATTATCCTTTCATTTTCCATGCCCCATAAAAACATGAAACAAGCTTTGTATCTCGATGATCATCGATGGTTTTATAAGGGGAACACGTATCCAACGCACGTGTGTCTATTCAGATGGTCAACGAATCCAATTGTTTCTTTTTTTTATTCCCTAAGAACCAAGGGAAAACATGAGTCATGATAATTACAAATTACCATAGACATTCATCACAATTAAGCGAATTTGTATGAAATGAACCCCTATCATACATTCAAACTGTTCACTATGTTGATCAATCATAATTTTAAAGATGTCTCTCATTGAATTTCACAGAAGACATATTCAATCTATTCCGTTTGTTGTAAAAAAGTTATAGCCAGGGATTCATTAATCATAGTGGTTGGAGACTTCAGTGAAATGTGGAGTTTCTACAGGATTTCATCGCACTATGTGCCCTATGACGTCGGAGTGTGTGGATATTGAACACAAGAATTAAATTTGTCTAAAAAGGATTGCTTCACTCAAATTATTAATTCTGTCGAATTACTAAATCTAAATTTATCGACACCTGGATATTCTGAGGGAGGTAACTGTCATCCTTGACTCCCATTTTCATTGCGGAATAATATTTGCACTGGTAGATGACACTCGCGTGACGTAACTGTTAAATCCTACAAATTACTGTAGCTTTATCATGATTGTTTCTGAACATTTGTAGTGAACACTTGCTAAATCCATCGAGCTCTTTCTAGGGTTTGATAGGCAAGCGATCTCACACATGACAAGTTCTGGAACGCATTGCTGATGCTTTATATTGATGGAATTTTCATAAAAAGGAAGGAGACTATCGTGGATTGATAATAATTATCGTAGGATGTAAGAATTGTTGGGGGGTTGTACTTCGAAATGGGATAAAATCGAGTTGGGAATACCTTGGGATCATCATCAACCAGGAAAAAAATGTAAGAAAATGAAGAAACAGCTGAGTCTTCGAATTCTACCGATGGAAGGATAGATTTTGATTACTAACCAACGATGTGATGCTGAGAAGAAAATACCGTCCACATATTCTTGACAAATTCATGAAATATGGAGGTCCTTGGAGGATACTACACCGCAACTTGTGAATAATCTATGGGGCATAGAGAGTGTCGTTAAATATTGAAAAAAGGAAAGGTATAAAGTCGTGTACAAAGTGACACAGAGTATCGATACGATCCTTTGAAGATAACCCTGGGCTGTTGGAACATTTATTTATCTTCTGTGGCAGAAGAATTGAAAATGAACAATAGAAATAAATATAATAAATAGAAGCGAATTACGTTATCCTTCAGAAGTAATTTCATGAAAGAACCAAAGAGCCCGACGTAGTCTGAAGGATTCCAACGTAAAAGGACTCTATGAGTATGAGAAAAAGAAGAAGATAAAACGGCGAGACGTTGGTTCATGGGACTCAGGGTAATTTCCTTCAAAAAACACCCACAGACACAGACACACGGACACTTGCTCACTTGCACAAATACATACACGAAAACTGCTAGGGATCCGAAGAAAGAGAGGAAGAGAAATTGAGAGGCAGTGGTGGATTCAAACACACAGACACGCGCACGAATACATTGGCACAACTGCTGGAAGGCCGAGACGCAGAGAGAATGGTGAAACGGGGATGGTGAGCCAGTCTGCAAAGAGTAATCAGGGTGTGTGTACAAAAGCATAAGAGGGAGCGAGAAGGAGACTGGGACAGACAGGGAGGGTGGGTGAAAGGGAGTGAGAACTCAGGGAGAAATGAGAAAGGAGTGAGGTCGTCGATACGATACGGCTGTGCTCTCGCGGCGAGAGGTTGGGGTAGGCTCGCCAGTTCTCAACCCCAACGTGAACGCAAACGTCCCTTTCGCCGCCACCACCGCCGCCGCCGACGACACCACCACTGCTGCTGCTGCTGCTGCCTCGGCTGGGTACGATCGATGCCAGACAGACCTGTTCACACTACCAAATCCTTTGGACCCGAATATATACAAGTGAGCACGCGGCATCGTCTCTCTCTTTTCTTCAACCAGACCTTAACCAACCCACTCGTCCACATATCCTCCTATGTCTGTATTTTCACTTTGTAGTATATTTCTTTCATAAAATACTCATATACAAGTGAGCATTCTTTAACATTTTTTTATCTCGTTTTTTCCCTCGCATATTTTTATTTTCCTTTTTTTCTTTCATTCCGTCTTGGAAAACATGATGTATCCTCAGGCGAACGGTTATGTGTCTATGTGCTGAGTATGTACGTGTGTATATGAAGGCGAGGGTGAACAGAACATTGCAAAGTTGAAGCTTTCTTTTAGGCTTGAAACAAAGTGCACGAAGCATTAACGAGTCAAGGTCACATTTACGGTGGCACGATTCTCTGGCTTTTGGTTATGCCGAGGGAGTTTAGAAGAGAGAGAGAGAGAGAGAGAGAGAGAGAGAGAGAGAGAGAGAAAAGAAGCGAGGAAGATGGTTGAACGAAAGCGACAGAATGAGAGAGTCACTGACCCGCGAAAAAAGGGAGATTGGTGTCAGTCAGCCCCAATGAACGAGTGTGTTTGAAGCAGCCGCAAGATGAAGACATCTATGAATTGATGCGTGAATTGCGAAAGAGAACACTTCAATTCATTTCACTGATTAGTTCCCTATTTCGTCATCATATGGTTCATGGTTTGGTAATTATGTTGGTGGTATGTGGAAGCGTGAACATTGCAGAATTTGTGTCACTGAAGATGGAGTTTATTTATGGTTCATGAAATGCATTCGAGTCGGGTACATCACATATTTACACTTCAGCTTTATTAATATTCAATTGATAGTCGACGTCTACTCACGCGTGCTATTTCTTCATAATAAATATTTCATATTCAAGTAATTGATGAATGGATCTTCATCACAATGTTCGTATTACATAAATCCCATAAAAATACAAAGTTTATTCGATTTTTTATTATACCGAAAGTTCGAAACACCAACTGTATTTTACACTTTTCAAACAGAATAAATTCACCAGTTGCAATGACGTGAGAAGTAACAGTTGAACCCCTTTGAATATGAGAATGTTTTAATTTGGAAAATTTCATTAATTCAACTCCCATATGACATGGTTTTTACTTCCCAATTGTTACCACAGCTGCAAAGTCTCACTAAAATCATGGAACTTGTTATGAATACATGAAAATCACAATTGATGTGATATTCTGTGTAGACAAAACAGGCACCAGTAGGGAATGAACTTCCAGCGATGGTTCTCATTTATGCATTGGATTTTCTCTAATTAAAGGATGCGCATGAGTGTAAGTGATGTCCCTGTGGCACATACACTTTGGAGAAATAATTCCAGGTTGAGATTGCATATTGTCGATATAGCAATAACATTCGTGTTTGATTCCAATTCGATACGAGTGTTGAGTAGTAATTTACAGATTCATCAATGGGATTTCCAGGGAAGCCATCAAGAATCCAATTGGTGATAAATTTGTGATTTAAAATGAATGTGATGGTTTTGTGCGAAGACAATTCATCAACCACTTCATGAAAAGCAGAAACTGACGTTCACCAAGTGCTGATGATTTCTTTGTAAGACTGCTGACAGAAAAATTGTGATTAATTGGAGAATGAATTGATGATATCTGAGGATTGTTACGATGTAATGTCATTACATAATGGAGAATGGGAACCAACTTCTAATTATTGAAGGGTTTATAATGAACGGATTATGATCAGGAAAATTTATTTTTCACAAACATAATCCAAGACCATCTACTAAATTCATGGGCAAAATCTCTTGTGCATGTAGAGCATGATTACCAGGATTAATCCGAATTGATAACAAATCGATAATCATCAACAGAGTGGTTGATGTAATATTTGTCTTCATCCTCCAAGAACTTTCTGCATAAATCATTGTAGAATTCGGCAGATTGTCTGCATTAATTCATTTCTATGCATATATTTGCCTTGTTGTAAAAGAACCCTCTATCTATCAGTCTACAACTCCATTGCCTGTTCGTCAAGGACAATTATAACTTTCGAAAGTTTGCCATCATATCGCACGGTGTTGTGAGAGATTGACGATTCTAGATTATTCTTTTCTCATCTCACATTTTTATCTTCCATTCTTCAAATAATACGAGGAATAAATAAATATTTTCCAGTTTGCAATCTGTTTTCCTTTTTTCTTCTGGCAAATACCAACTTGACAATAGCAAAGAATTGATTTCAAGTGTGACAAATTTTATGTACAATATGGATATAGATAGTGAGGAGATCGTTATCCCACAGATTGGATGAGAAAAATAATAATGGATAGAATAAAATGAAAGAGAAGATTGGAAGAAACAGCTTTGACGATTATATACAGATGAATGATTGTGTGCTACGTTGAAATTGATGAAAATTGATTGCGGACAATGACGAGGGAAAAAGATTTGGGAGCTCTTCACTCTACAACCAAGGAATTCAACGTGGCCATTTATATTTGTGTGTGGATTCTTTGAAGAAAAAAGGACGGAATGAAATAAGGGAAAAGAGGTTTTTGTTTGTCCACTTTTTTTTATCTTCGAGACATACAGAAGGAAAATGCCACAGAGGCGTACTGATAATTGCAGGCACGAGGAAATAAAACTACAGACAAACAAATGCCACTTTCATTTTCAAACTCCATTGTGAGTTGCAAAGCTGGAGAAATTCCTTTAGATGAGGTCAGCGACATTATCTCCTGATAATTGATGAATTTTGAAAAGTGACAAGGGATGATTCATGGAAATGAGGCATCTCAGATGATTGTTCCTTAAACTTAGTCAACAGCGGATTACTCACGTAAATCGTTAGACAAATAAAACCATGTTGCGAATAGAAGTTCCAAACAGAGTAAATGATTTGTACAACTCCATTAACATCCTCTATGATCCTACAAACTAACATCAATACAATTCCAATTTTTCCAATCACATATTTCTGAAAATAAGACTTAAATTGGGAAACAATAGAATCGCATTGTGGTTATTGGTGCCATTCAATTTTGTTCTTCTTTGTGAGTGCATTTGTGTGTTTTTCAAGCATCCCCGAATCGACAGGGTGAGATACTGACCTTTGACAAAGTCAAGAGGATATTCGAACAATTATTGTTGCAGTGCTATCTAGACTGCATCAGGATTTTTTCTCATGCCTCAAATCATGAGTTAGCAGTTATCGATTGTGCCACCAAAAAATTTGAAATGAGTTTCGTTCAAATCATCAATTAGTGGAACACAATAAGTTGACTTATAGAATGTGTGATTGAGATCGTCTTTTGTCGAATGTGAAACGTTAATTTGCAAATTCTTTACACGACCCTCTTCTAAAAATCTGCCCAACGCTAATTTTTATCGAGTCCAAACTGTTTGACATGAGTGCATCAAGAGTTGCTGTCTTGTCTGAATTGTTCACAGTTTGTGACATCACACGTACCATGAGTTTTCGTGCATACTCATTCATATAATTCTGTTGCGTATTGTGAATCGCTTCAACAATCACCTTCAGTAATGGGAAAAACCAAAAACTCTTCACTTGACAGAGCAAAAAAATCTCCATTTTTACTCTGATATACCAAAAAGATCGTCCGAGCAATTGGCTTCATATCGTTTTCATTATCATCCACAACGATAATGAAGAAAGTCAATATCTGACTCCTCTATTCTTTCTTCGTTATGAACAACGAGAAAGTGAAGAAGGTAAAACATGTGACTCGCGTGTGGCTGCATAGCTAAATATAGAAATGACCGCGGTAGATTGCTGTATAATAGTAGAACTGCAGCAGCCATTAGCTGTCTGTACAGATACGTCCATGTATGCATTCGTCCACATGATTTCATACAGTACAATCTCCAAAGGGCCATGTGCAATGGTAATGCATAAATTATTTTTTCCTTCCTAGTGTCTTTGTCGTCATTTCTCCAATTTGTTTTACAACATCGTTACACTTGGAATCGTCAGTTTATTCATCAATCTTGATGAATTAGTTTTTGACTGCTCCGTTGGCCAATTACTCATGAAATGATGCACCGGGTCATTCACCTCATTCCTCATATAAATGAATTATTGGATTCATTGGCATAATCACTCATGACTGTACCACATTAACATGTAATAGATGACAATTATTTGATATTCATAAGTAAACAAGAAGGACTGTTATTCGTTCTTCATTTCCATGTGGACAACAAGACACAAAACACCTCATGGCAAGATTGTGAAAAAAAGTTCGTTAGTCCCTCTAAATTCATGAACAAACTTGAAACATCCAATACAAAGATTGTTATCAAAAAGAGGTAAAAGATTTTTCATCTCTTTGGTTGGTTGTACAAGTTCGTAATAGATCCGCATGCGTTACATTTCATTGATTCAGTTCGCGTGTCTGCGCTTGTGCAAAAGTCTCGTTATTTATTTATTTATTTTCTCCTCTCTTTTCTTTCGTTTTCTTCGCGCTCGCAGTTTCTTTATGCGTGTGTTCCTCCTTTATTGGTTGATACGTGTTCTTTGTTAACATGAGGCTGTTTCTTCTATAGATTGCGCGTGTAAGGCAGCAGAAGCTGCAGTGGCTTTTGCTGCATTCCAATAGTTGCAACACATCACGCAAATCCACATATATATTGTACTTTTAGTGCAAGCGCGCCAACGACCGTACGACCCAGAGTTGGACTCTCTTGACGTTGCCTTCACATATCCATTCAATATTTCTCGTTTCTGGCTGGTACTTTGATGTTACAGCGCGATTTTGCCTCGTTATATGATTAACAGAAACTTTGAGTTTCTTTTTTTTTCATGTACCTATGCACACATGTACTTCAGCTGGTTTTTATGGGTAGAATCTTTCATGTGTTGTTTCTAAAACCTTGCTGGGAAATTTTGCAATATTATGACAAAGCAGAGAGTTGTTGTTGTATCTGGATTCCATTCTGCATCTGCACTATAATTTCTCATTCACGAACAATTTATGGACAAATTTTGTACATTTTATGTGCAGAAATTGATTCATGAAAATTTCAGTTGAGTGCAGCTTGTTGATTATCAGTCCCGGAAGATATTTATGAAAAGTATTTTCTTCAGAATTTCATATGGAATTTCATGTAAACTGGAATGAGAAATGAACACAGAATTTTATTAACAGAAATATCAGTTCAATGAGGTTCATAAACAGTGAAGAATTCAATTTTACAAATCTTTGGTATTGATCGTTTGACAGACAAACTACCAGAATGTTCCATATTACATACAATAAAAATTTCAGATATTTCACGAATGAAAGTCTTCCACTTATTGGTTTGAGATTTTTATTTTCATTCCCTATTTTCAGTCACGAGCTTACGAATTCTTTCTTCTCAGTTAGAATTACCCCAATTTTTCCGTTAGTTATAAACTTAAATTATTTCAACGAGGAATTGTGGCAGCTATTAAAAATCCTCAGTGCCTCAACGATGAGCTTCTTTGGAAGTTACATTTTAATCATGACTTGTCTGATGAACATCCCAAATATTTATATCGAGTTAATGATGAGACAGCGTCGTAAACTGCATTGCTAAAAACATAACCAAGAACACTCGGGTTAATTCAAACATTCAATTATATAAAAAATTTACTTTACTTCTCTCGAGCAGATAATTTTTACGAATATCCATGCACGATTGGTTGGCAACTGCACTTTGCCAATTTCTCTCTTTCCATTTCCTTTACAATCCGAAATGGAACACTGAATCAATAGTTCTCCTTTTTGGCAAGTGAAAACTGACCTCTCTATCACTTGAGCAAATTTCCAGAATTTTTTGCTCCTCCTTATCGCATTTTTATATCAATACAGGTTAGATAATAAATTCAACAATTTATTCTCTAACTATCTAGGTAGGTTGCGTGTACGTAGGGCAAGAAAAAAAAGAATTGAAATCTTTAATATGAAAATTTTAAACATTCGTGCCACGTCAAGAAAAGTTCTCAACACATGCGATGAAATATACTTTTCTTGTTATTTTTTTTTTTCGTCCTCCACCTCTGCGTACAACCTTGGATCAAATGAGACTCTCATTTAACAAATACATATTTCTCCCTCCCACCTGCCCATACGTCTTTAAATCTTTGTCTATATGAAGAATAGAACACGAATGCGAAGCAGTTGGATGATAATGACAATCATTTGTAAACAACTTCCGGTAATTCAATGAGAATTATACAGTTCTCTATGTTAACTGCATTATTATAAGACAAAGTTGCATTCTTGTTTATACGTTTGAGGAGTACAGTCTCATTCATGAAAACGGAAATTCTCAAATGGACATGAAAAATTTTTTATTCTCCAAAATGAATTCGTAACTCGTTGACATTTATAAGAAATTGAAGAGCCAACTACGCTTCACATTATTCCTTCAATTCAGACGAAATATCAAATTGTCATAAGAGATACATAAATGTAACTATCAATCTTGACTATAAATGATAATTTCCCTGCGTACCACTTGCCATATAAATAAAACCCACGCGTCCACGAGCTCGCAAAAATTCACAAGTCTAAATATACATCGTTGAAAAGGACACGCGCACGCACATTGTGAGCCTTAATAATATCCATATACCACACAGTTGTGTATACACACGGATGTATACATATTTATAATCAGAATTCTAAACTCGTGTTCGGACACGTTCAATATGTTTCGTCAGCGCGCTCACGTTCTGTTTGAATTTATTCATCCTCGTGCAGAGAAAAATTGCTCTTTATGGTTGCCGATCAGGTATGTAAGCGTGAGAGACAATAAACATTGGTCACCCACCCATCAAATCGTCATTCAACGCCTTGTCGCCTTTTTTCATCTATGAAAATTCTCCATATCAATGTTTGTTCTTTTATTTTCCTTCGGGAACGTCGATTATCATCACCCAGCTTTTCTTCATTTTCTCAAAACCAAGTTTGTTCAATCATGAAACATATTCATCACCTTATGTTTATCGAACAATGGATTTGTATAATCAACAATTTATTTACCTGCGTAATTTCACTTCTCATAAATTTACATTGGTTAGAGGATCAATCTCGACCAATGAATTGACATGGAAATGAAAGACGTACATCAAGAGTAAATACACCTCGTTCAGCAGAAAAACGATGCTGGAGGCAGAGTCATATCTGTGCGCTTTGAGATTTTCCCATCCAAAAATGTATGGTTCTTCATATAGACGTTCCAGTTTCTACCTGTTTCGAATAAAATCACTCAAATTGAGATTGCCAAAATAAACCTTCGAAAACTATGTAAGAATAATCTACATCAATATCACTTCTATACTTTATTCAAAATAATTATAACCTCAAAATAATTATCACCTCAAGTGATACGAAGTACATATTCGAGCAAAATTATGAAACGGGTCCAACTTCATGACCATAGCAAATAATGAAGTGAACTTCAGTTCTGGTAATTCCCGCCAGGTTCCCCCTTTAACGAGACGTCCCTGAAACACACATGGGACATTGGATCAGCCAAAGTCCCAAGGACGTCGCGGGGCCCAGATTCTCTCATAGTCTCGTTCCGTTTCAAGTCCTTGCACGTCCTCGTCGTGTGCAAAATCCCCCTTCTTTTCACAATTTCTATTTTGTACATTTATTATTCGCTTCCACCCGATCTTTTTTTTTTCTCCGTAAGTGTGAGAGTGTGTAAGTCACAAGCATGCGAAATAGAAGAACGAGAGGGAGAGAGATACAAATAGACAGACAGAACCATCGCGATTATATATACATACCATCACCATTCTGGTGTGTCCTTATCCCCTTATTTAGCCTTTGGCTTTTAGCAGCAGTTGGCCTAGCAGCCAAAGTATGCCGAGACCGTCGAACGTTTCGCGGACACACATATGAGCCACTTTGGTTTGTCCTTCAGGCAATACCGATTCCCAACTGGTGTATACATATATTTTTGTATATTCTGTATATATATGCGTGCATCTCTATAGATATAGAATCAGTTAGCAAAAATCTCACCACATTTACTTACACTCAATTCATGCAATGTCAGAGAGAAAATCATGTAAACCACAGTCGTAGAGTTTCAATGTGGGATACGAAAGTCTTTTTTTGATTTCGATAAAAATTCGTAGTTTGTCATCATTATTTCATTTTCTCTACGCAATGTGCTAAAAATGGTTATTGCGTAATATGCCTTCGTCCTCTTCGTTCAGAAATCAATTTTCATCACACATTGCGATGATATGTCTGGGAATACGAGGGATGATTTTTATAAATGAAAACGCAATGAACTGGGATTGATATGGACTTTCCATTTTTTGATTAGTTTTATTGAGTTACATTTTCGATTGAGATAGATGAAATAATTTAGATTTCCATTTTCCGTATTTATTCATGTGCATGTGAATGTCTATCTTGGTGCTGTGAGAGAGAGAAAAAAATTGAATGTTCCAGTTCAGTCTCGTGGGCCTTGACTTCATTACGGCTCTTTCAAACTTTGTTTGCAAAAATCTCAAATGGAAGAGAGTCGTAGGAACTTCATAAGTTGTACGGGTGTGACTATCTCTAGGCGTAGAAATTTTGTGAAACATTAATTTTTCACAAAATCATAGCTATCCCAAGCGAACCTTTGTTTAATTAGAATTCATTACCATCTTCATGTAACTTTCATTATTTAAATAGTTGAAGAAGCACGAAAAATCCTTGAATTTCAAGTTAGTGACACGGTATTGACTGAGAGTCTTTGTCAGTGTTTGATTTCAGATTGTCATACCAGAAATTAGTGGTCTCATAGGCTGAAAACTCAAACACCCATAATCTTGACCAAACTTTCTTTCCTCATCGTCCAATTCAGGAATACCAAGTTCAAACTTCATCGAATAGTTGAAGAAAACAAAAAAAAACAATGTCCATTCTTTCTAGTGTCTATTTACTATTCACTTTCTAACCTCACTTGCCGATTTGCTTTTCTCCATCTGTTCAAGACTTAATTTCGAATGAACTCAAATATATATCACACATTCGAATGAATAAGAAAACACGAAAGATAATGAAAAAATGGTCGTTTTATTTTTGTTCCAGGAGAAAAATTCATTCTTGAATTACAACGTGTCATGTATCTTAACACTACCACCATATCAACGCCAAGGTTATGGACGACTTTTAATCGATTTCAGTGAGTACTCCTCCATACCCACATATACATTCTCATCACATATTGACACTACTCCAAAAAACCAAGTTCATCATTACACACTTTACACTTCAATTAATTCTAAATTCATACTATAAATAAATATCTCACTGCACTCGAATTATCTACAGAACACACATTCACCATCATCTCAATACATACACAGGTAAATACATATGCATAAAGTACACGTGATTTGATGAAGTGTTTCGACTGCAGCATTGTCAATGAGTATACTACTAACAAACAGCAAAAGGGTTAGACTCAATGACGATTGGTACAGTATGGTAGTGCAATTCATATTTTTCTGTTTCCTCTATATATTACTATGCTTTTTTTTCTCTGCAACGTGACGTCATTTTCATTGATGCTGACGTTGAAATGCTCGACTTGGTCTTCCCCATCAGACGTGTCGGTACACGTAGTAACACCACTACTAGTTCATGTATGAGGACGCAGCTCTGTGTATTCCAAAGGGATGAAAGAGAGTAACAGCAAGTTATACCAGTCCTACCTACCTCTACTACTACTACCACTATCAATATCATTACTACAAGTTTTAGTCATGGTGGTAGTGATATCTACAGCAATGGATTTATATTCGTAGTGGTAGAAACCTACAAATGTCTAGCGTGGGTGTTTTTGTAGTGTTGGTTATTGTGATGCTGTGGGGATGGTGACTGAGCGAGACACAACGATACGAGGTTATAACTCTGCATCCGTGCTTGTGAAGTGGGTGGCTGGCGCAGAGAAAGAGGTACATAGCAGGAAAGTGCGACGCCCGGTGTCTCGCCGCATCGACCGGTGTTCCACCACCAACACCACCATCATCCACTACCCTCTTTGGTGGATAGAATGTTCGGGTATTACACTCGTGCATCAACCATGTTCCAAGTACTATACTGTCGATGCTGGCATAGCCACCAGAAAGTTGCGTCTGGTTACATACAGATATCAAGCTTAGTTCATGGAAAAAAAAATTTCAAATGGAAGAATAAGAATGGAGGAGTTGGAGTGCAGAATAAGGATGGTGACAGTTAGGACATGTCTGGGTATATCAGAATAGAGTGATTGATGATCGGAGAATGATGAGATGATGAAATAGAATCAGCGAAGGTTTTTGTGAATAGGGAAATTTAATCAGCACAGATGGAATTCAAGTGGAAAAAAATTTTCGAAATGACGATGATGATGAAAGTAATGAGAGAAATGAGCACAGCTTTACACAATTCGATTAAGTTCATTTTGACCAGAAGTCACTGTGTCGATTAGAAATCTAATCGCAAAGATGATCTCCACATTGGATGAGCAAATACAAAACGAGTATCTTGATTGAACTTTCTCCAATTGGGGGTGTTCATATAAGAGGGCTTCATCTGTGCAGAGTTTCATTTTTCTTCGTTGAACTTTTGTTGTAATTGAAATTGATGTCAGTTATTTTCCAGTACTCACGTTACTACTGGGAAATTACCACAGCATTTCTTGTAGTTGGAATCAACTGAAAGCATAGAAAATGATAAATGGATGAAGGAATGTCGCACTTGTAAGTTGATAAAATTGAGTTTCACATAAAAATCCTAGAAGATGCAACAATAATTATTAGAAGGAAATGAAATTGATTGATTGTGCGAGAATTATGATTGGGAAAGGACTTCATAGTCATGTGTAAATAACAAAACGTGTCGAGACGAATGATATAGAGTGATAACTAAGAAAATGTAATCTGCATATGGAAAGAAAAAATTGAACGAACAATATAGAGCTCATATGAGTGGATGGTATAGAAAAAGCATCCTATGACGAAAATGAGATTGAAAATATGAAACGAATGTTGGTCGTTACCAAAAATGACATGAACAAATGAAAGAACGTGATGATAAAAATCCGAATTAATGCAATAATAATAGAGATGAGAATGAAAATTGGAAGACCATGTGCGCATGTGTGAACGGGGAAAGAATGAAAAGTGGAAAAAGAATTCTACCGATGCCCGGGTAAACGGTATGAAAGGTTCATTGACTTGCCGCACACTGCACTGGATTATTTTTTATTTCTATCTTTGTTTTATTTCATTTGTCATTGGATTTTTTTTGTCTCTCTATTATTCTTTCGCAATGGATGGACAGAGTGGTGGGAGAATAGCTACATCGCAGTGCACCACCCTGATCCTACATGTACTATCCTTCGCAAACCGAGCAGATTACAACTGTGACCTCATATGACCTCGCGTCTATGCTTTCAGACCAATATATGGATACATTCGCACACATTTATGTGATGCGAATATATATATACTGTGACAATGCATGTATGGATACACATGTGTGTGACGAATTGTGTTGGTTGCGCGTTTACTACCACAATCCTCGAACCAATATTGCCTATGTATAATCATCACAATTGCGTCCTTGATATATATACTCCAACATGCGCGACCGTGAGTCCACAAACTGACCAGGAAAGCGTAATGAATGCGGTCACGATGCAGAGCCATGGGTATATATATATTCAGTGTGAACAAATGTGAATGGTTGTATTGGAGATGAGAAAGGACAAAATAGCAAAGTTAAATTCTGCTCTCGCCCACATCATGCATTCTGCGGGGGGAATTCAGTGAATCGAGAGGCGCAAAGGGATGCATTCACTGACATTGGTGTGGAGGAGAGAAGGTGGAAGATGGTGATGGGTTGGTATATGGTAGAAGGGGTAGGACAGTGAAGAAGGAGAGAGATAGAGAGACGGTCGTTGAACCTGCTGCTGGCATATAATGCTGATGTTGGTAGCCCAGCCCTAGAAGAATCGGGGTGGAAAGTCATCTCCTGGATTTCCTAAGTTTCAGGTCATACATGTTTGTATGAAAATTTTACCAATTGAATATTTTTTCATACACAATTAGGAACATTTCTGAGTTATCCAGGTAACCTACCGAAGTTATTTTTATCGACGCTAATTCTTGTGCTCTTGTAGGAATCGATAATGGTTGAACGAGTTTAGAGTGACGGATGAGTGCTCTTTGTTGAGAAAAGATGTTTAAGTGTTAGTTTTTAGATCAAAGTTCAATATTCAATACGTAGAAAGTCACTCGAGCAATAGATCAAGGATGAATCATTGGATAATGGCATATGATGCCAATATTTTTTCAATGATTAATGGCGGTTGTTTCGAGATATCACGTGTGGGGGAAAAGTCATAGTACGAGAAATAACATGAAGATTTTGGAATTTCCAATTGTATCAATGAGCGTTCGTTATGAACAAACTTCACATGTGAAATGAATGAAACGAAAGATGGGAAATTTGACTTTTAGAGATGTCAGTTGTGATGAAAAGCCACAGGGTATTTGCTCATTTCTTGTTTTTTCATTCGATAATTGTTCATAAATAGGATGTGAAACGTATGTGTGGGCTATTCTTCGTACTGAACATAAATTAATCACCACACCCTTTAGAAGACTCTCAACTTTTATCATTCATTCATATTTCAACATGTGCAGTGAAAGTATAGTTCTCCTTTTTCTTTTCCCACAGATAGTTAGAAGCACATCCAACTACACCAACGATAAAGTGCATCTCTTTATGAAGAAAGTTCTATGTTAGGAATGATGGTAAAGTTCTCATTCAGATATCTGTCAGGTCGTCGCATCCATCGGAGATACAATTCTGATTGAAAATGGACGACACTGATAATTAATTCTGATATATGTCAAGATTCTTCTTTGTGTGATGGACAATGACAATGTGATTATGGAATTCTAGTTCTATGTTATGTCTGCATGAGATTGATCCAAGATATGGAGGAAACTCTGAGACAATTGTCATCAAATAATCAATTATGCCAATTGGCTGAAGATTAGAGAGTAATTGTGCACTCTACTACAATGCGATGGAAACAATTCCCAAACTTGGTGCATTCATATGCATAAATTGAATGGAATAAAAGATCACACATCACAGCAACATAAATATCAACCAATCATAGAGCTCCGCGGATTCGCGTCATTACAATTCCTCGGTGTAACGAGGTGGAACGATCGTTCAACCAAGAGCATCAGGGCCAGACGTCTCATCCTCTGTCCGGTCACTGATCTCTCTCTCTCTCTCTCTCTCTCTCTCTCTCTCTCTCTCTCTTTTTCATTTCTCTCTTCTGACCTCCTCTAACTCTCCCTCTTTGCCCTCTCACTCAATCGGGTTCTCCAAGTACATTCATAACTATATTCTACTCTTTTGAATCATAACCTAACATTTAATATCAGATGATCCGTTTTATGTGCATCATTTTGTGTGCTTGTAACGACACCAATCGGAGGATTTGTCAATAATCTCAACATCGTCACTGATTCAAATTGGCACCAAAAAAGAAATAATAATTTTTTTCTCCAGTTTCATCAGTAATATAGTCAACGACATTTGAATTCCGAATGAGTCTTTTTTAATTTTGTTTCGTCAACAATCTGGACAGAGGTTGCAAGACAGCAGGATGAAGCTATGGACCCCCATCACATGTTTCGCACTACTTGTAGATATTTGGATTCAGTAGGTTCATAAAGTCCACTTCCCATTGTTCATATTGATGTTCGATGTTAACCTCAAACAGTCAAGCATTCGATGCAGATTATTGGAGATTGAAGAGAATAGTCGTGTTCATGCGAAAAAATTATTCTCTCCTATCTAGTCAAGTACAAATATTAAAGTACGATATGGAATTTTCTTGGAGCAGGCAAATTCATTGACAGAAAAACTGTTATTTCTACTCAATAACTTTGTTAACTCATTATGCAGAGGGAGAAGATCAGAAAACCCTTTCTTGTGAACACCCCACTCATGTATTATTATGTGGATGAGTATAATTTAGAAAATTTGCGTAATAATTTATGCATTGAATTCGAACACGCAATCAAATCTTCCATATATCGAAGCAACAAAAAGAACTGACATACAGGGGGACTCACGCCTCAACGCGTCGTTTCTGCGTGGTCTCTGCAATTTTCCGTGCGTGTACATGTATTTATGTTCGTACCTATATACTTGAATAATTTTTGTTGGACAAAAGCTTATATGTCATTGCTTGTTCATTTTTTGCGTGTGCAGGCGTTGTCTTCTACATCAATATTTCATTTACAATGACATTAAAAGATATTTTTCTCCATTCAAATATTTTATTACACATGTTGTAGAATTTTTACAACTTTGTCTTTACAATATCGCATTTTATGATTTTTTTTTTGTTATCTAGATATTTTCCAAAAATAATACTCGTTTTACGACCTTTAGTTTTATTATACTTTTAACAAAAGCTCTCAATGTAACATCTCGTTAGAAAAGATACCACATATGATTGTACATTCCTGGAATTTTTCGTTTCACTCTTATCAAACCATCATTGACATATCTTTTCGTATTTATTCATGTTGTAGGTTATTTATTAACGAGGGTTGAGAAGAAAATCGGATCACCTGAGAAGCCACTGTCCGATCTTGGACTCATTTCATATCGCAGTTATTGGAAGGATGTACTGTTGCAATATTTGTGCAATTTTGGTGGAAAGGAGTTATCAGTCAAAGGTATTTAATTGGAACACAAAAAAAATCCAACATTTTTTCTCATATAAACTTTTCCATTATTTTGCACATTTTGTATTTGATGTATCCATAAAATTTTTCCCTTTCTCTCTGTCGGCAGACATCAGCAAGGAAATGGCTATTGATTCTTATGACATTGTCAGCACGCTGCAGGCGCTAGGAATGATGAAATACTGGAAAGGCAAGCACATCATACTTAAAAAGCAGGTGAGATCATCATTCATAGGTTATGTTTCGCTTTATGTAAATCAACCAATTTGTGGCAATAACGAAGTGTCATTATGGGTACTATCGTGATAATTAACGTCATTACTATTGTTATGCTTCACTATTTTTCATTCATCAGTGGAATTGCTGCAGCTGTAGTGATTAAAAATGAATTGAGAGTGAAGGAGATTTGCCTCATGAGAATTCAATGAACAATTTATATGCGAATATGATACATATGAACTTCAGTTTGATGTATATATGCAAATTTTAGTGAGGCAATAAGTTGTATACAATGGCATGTGCACATAGTCATATATGTGCACTTGCTATTGGAAAATTGCGATCGATGTGGCGGTTGCTTATGCGCACACTCGCTAGGACATTCGAGAAATTTTGATTTTCAACAATAATTACAGTCCTTGCAAATCGAACACAACAATACACAATAAATGAATTCATTCTCTTCGTGAATCTACGTTAGGAAAGTATGCAAAGTCTCACTGCTACTCATCTCTATGCTGGTTTGGAATGATTAGTCGAACAGCACTTAACCTATGACAAAATTTTCAAGTTTCTTTTGTGCTATGAATTTGCATTAATCTCAGGTCTGTTAACTGGAAAGAAGTTAATTAATAATCTCTTTTAAGAGAATATGTAACATCCTGTTCACATGGATGTGAACATAAAAGTCATCTGACAAATATACAACTTCACTTCATAGCAAACTTCTCGTCGTTTCAACAATTGCAGCCATCTCCTTGTGATATTGATTTATGAATGATATGACTCTGATTACTTTCTGATCATCATCATCAGAGTTTTCTCATACTAAAATGAGTATAATAGTTCATCATCTTCATGGAGAGCATCACAAATATTTTTGGTGTACCTCATATTATTGATGGCACGTGAATGAACTTCATTGGGTAGTGAAAAAAGGACACGTTTGATCATTATTCGCATACAGTAATTGCATAACTTGCTACACCACGAATTAATATTAATTTTCATAAAAAGTGCTATCTACTTTATACTGCTCTACTCTCTCTGCGGGTTGTCCAACCATTAGAATTTTATTTTCCAATCTCCTTTCGGGGAATTTCAGTTCGAAAGTTGTTCCCGGCATGAATTATCTTGCAAGCAATCTGACCATCAGTGCCAGCGTGCACATACTTTCCAAATAGTAACAGGAGTATGGGAAATTTTTTGTTGGTGACTTCAAAAATCTCTGTTGATCTATGTCATTGATATTGCAAACAAAAGTGTTGGAAGTTTCACCTGTATCAACCGAAAGTATCAACATCCGAATGATAACGAACATTACATGGTGGCTTCACGGTACTGATGATCGGCATGTCAAACCAATGGGCAGCTCCATTTCAATCAGAAGTTTACCAGATATCCTGACTTTCGAGTTCCAACTCGTGATTTTGAGAAAATTGGACCCGAGATCTGCATCAATGCAGTTTGGATTGATGGATGCTTGCACGGACTTAACACTCGTATCCCTTGGAATTCAGTTTGATTTTTAATTTTATTGTAGATAAATTGTCCAGTGAGTGCATAGCACTTAGCACGTACACACGACCATTCCAAAAAATGAACTACTTTCTATCGGATGCTAATCGATATGATCTTCAGAACAAAATCAATACCTTCCATTTAGCAATCATAAATTTATACAATAAAT
This sequence comes from Meteorus sp. PSUC_FEM 10030008, assembly GCA_018881525.1. Classification (NCBI taxonomy): domain Eukaryota; kingdom Metazoa; phylum Arthropoda; class Insecta; order Hymenoptera; family Braconidae; genus Meteorus; species Meteorus sp. PSUC_FEM 10030008. Next base: position 75,548 of record JABMBR010007875.1, on the reverse strand, counting down.
CATTGAATGTAGACAAGTTTTATTACGGATTTTGGACATAAATATGTATCTTGACACTTGGGAAGTACCTCAAATGAATGACCCATGTTCTCGTAAGTGTTCTTTCAAAATTAAACCAGAAACGCGATCAGTAATTCTTGCGTGTCAATGGTCAATTTCAAAAGTGTCATTTTATTGATCGTGATAACTGACCAATTAGACAAACACCATAACGCCAATATCGCCCCATCAATTATTTGTTCAATCCTCTGATGGAAAATTGCCAAGAAGAAAAGGAACAAAAAATTTTGATGGAATTTGTTCCCAATTGAAAAAAATTCAGTTTGCAAATTTATGGTTGCAGGACGTGATAGACGACTACAAAGAACGAGTGAAACGTCGCGGCCTTGTCTACAAAGAAATCGATCCGGAGTGTCTGAAATGGAATCCCTTTCAACCACCCAAAACACCGGCGACCTCAAGCTAAACGAAAAATATTATTGTTGTGCGTCTGTGTGTATGTCTACGTCGAATGTGTGCACACACTACGCACACAGCTGATATTGCTACCACCACTATTGCCATCATCAACATTGCCAGTACCTACCCACACTAAATCGCAGTCGTCGACGTCGATGTCGCCGGCGCCAGTCGATCCCTTTTTCACCCGTGCTACGCAACCCTCGTTCATTATATTCTGCGAAGCCAATAGAAGGGAAGTTCACCCTGGTCATGTATGAGCAATCGTGTCTGGTCGTCGTGAACGTATACGTCTGTGTGTATAAATGTATATATACATAGTTTACACAGAGATTAGAGTGTAAAAGGGAAAAGAAAGCTTTCACGAACGACTGACGCGGAAAAAAAATATGAAGAGGAACAACACTGGAAATGTTGGAGATAACTGATTGTACTTGTAGGGGAGAAAAAAAGTTAAGAAAATAACTTCTATGGCTTGGGTCAAGATTTAATATCGACTGTGCCTTACTTTGGTAACGAGTTTCTTTATAATGATGTAAAATCGAAAAAACAAAGGATGAAAAAGAAGGGAACGGATGAAGCAAGCCATTGGATTGGAGAATGAATGTAGTCATTGATGTTGATTTGAATTAATCAGACCAATTCCTGTGTTGAATATCCATTGTGATTTTTGTGTAAAAAAGATATTTTTACCGTCTTTGTTTCTCTACTTATCAATAAGATTTTAATCTTGTCTGTGTTTGTATATAAATTATAAAATATTCTTTACATTTTCGTCACTTATCACACAAATTTTCCATTTTATTGGAGCAACACCACTCTTCCAATCATAATCGGAAATTAACATATTAGCTATAAGACATATTTACACGTATGTGTGTCTGTATTTATATGAAGAATAGAAATATATTTTTTGTTCTGGAAAACGATCTGAATAAAATTGCGTGAATTTCTTGATACTAAACACGAATCACATCTGATCCATTCGTATTTAAAAGCTGCTACTCATCAATAATTCCATCCAGTTTCTTCTCATCGATAATCTCTCCGTCATAACTGATCAAGTGGATATACCAAAATTCGCTATGAGTCGTAGAATGTAGGTATCAATTATTGTTCATGGCCAAATTGCTCAAAGCATATATCTTGGTAGTACCATCACGGCAATTAAACTATGTCATCAACTGATAAGATATAATGTCCAAATAATTTTTCGAAAAGTAACTTCATTGTTCCCACTATGATATAATTATCGTCGATTACTCAAGTCCGATACTGATGACTATAAAAAGATCGTGAATGGTCAGATCATCATTGAAAGATTTTCTGCGTACAGCACAAACAATACAAACAATAGTTGTAAAGAGGTAGAAATTGATCAATTTCAAATTACTACATCACGTCCATTTGTTATTGACTTGTCTGAGAAGCTGGGCGAGCACTGGAATCCACAGTGACGACGCGGCCATCATGACAATCATCATCTAACCTCAAACTTTTAATACATGAATGGTGGTACACCCTGGGAATTTTTAGGGAGGTTGCAAAATTCCCGTTGGTACCAAAACAGCACAGGAAATAACTTCAGCCATTTTGAGGGATTCACACAGAGACTGAAGTCAACGACATTGATCATTACTTCTAGATTGAATAAATGAGAAATTTACGACAGATCCAATTATTCTCGTTGACTTGGATTAAAAATCCGACCGAGAGTTCAATCTGATAGAGGACCAATATGTATACTGTTTATGATAAAATTTATTCCAGTGAATCACTCGTTTAGAACATTCAACTGCCTGAACTACATTTGTTTATTACCGAGTTTCTCCGTATGCAATCATTATTTTCACTTGAGTTTATGACTCGTTTAATTAGGATGTATCTGCATATTGCATGTATGATATCGTCGAATTGAGGCCACGCGTTTGAAATAACATGGTTACAAATATCAACGAATGGTCATCTATTTTCTTACAAATGCATCAAGGAAGCACCAATGAACAACTATCCCTTACATTCATTATGATTCGAACAATGAGATAGACCCGAATGAATGTTGGTTCAACTAAAATAATTTCCGGCACGAATGAGCTCTGGATCTTCATACTTGGATGTATAATGTAGTTACCTATTATTGTCTAATCAACTTTATACGACACAAGGAAAAGGGAATGGAATTTTCGAAATTAATTTCAGCACTAATAACAATTCTTGCATGTACACATCACATTTGTTTCGTGTACTCAGTCCAATCACCATTTAACGACTTTGATCACATAAATATTGATTCATCTCGCAAAAAAGAATTCATCAAATTCTCTTCACAATTTGGAACAACCACAGAAAGAATAGGTTAGGAATGCATGAGTGATGTTTTGGTTTTATAGCTCAGGCAGTATGGGAGTGCTTGTGTAATTTTATTTAGTATAGAAAGAAAGCTCCTTCGATTATATTATGCCCGCCCGTTGATACCGTGTTGGTGTGTGTGGTCCTGAGTGTTCGTACTTCATACGGTAACGTCATTATTCCATTAACTGAAAGTAGCTGTATATAATGAAGCTGTCGAGTTGACCTTAAACACCATATGTATGTGATTGCTAATCACATTATTGGTAATAATGAAGATTGGTGTACATGTGCAATTACACTTTTATAGGAAATACATGGAATCCAATATTTTCAATCAGAGATATTGAGTTTGGTTATAAATTCCTGACCTCGGTATCCAGGTCGATATGCGCTACTACAGAGAGAAACTGGGGTGAATCATTGTCGTGAAAATCAAAACGACCATGTACGTTTGGATTTGCAAAAAGACCTTGATGCATTTTTGTTTTTAATTCAAACCCAAACATAACCTTCATCATTATGAATTGAACATTGGTGAGCATTGATATATAAGAATGGATGAAAAGTTTGGTTAGTTGACAAATACTCGTTTTCACACAGGTGAATGCATGGGATTATTATAAATAATTGAAACAAAGATTGGCATTACTATTTTCAACCGACATGTCTATGTATAGGACATCGAGTAGTGAGGTTGTTTGTTGTCAACAGTCAATCCAGATTTTGTCACGTGTCAAAGTAGGCATGACGCTCGTTCAATACGATGTGATGACTGTTTCTATCTTCAAGGTATCGTTCCACAAGGTCTTTATATCAACACGCGATTGATCAAGAATTGTATTTGCAGTAAAAATGTCATGGAAACTACTCATTTAGTTTGGTTCAAGTCTGCTGAAAAACTTCCAAGGTTGACTCATAAAATATCATCGTTAGGAATTTTACTTTGGAAAATGGCGAGTGATGAATAGAAGCAATTCTAATGATTCAACGAAATTCGTCAGAGATGAATAGAATGAACTCTGCAATGTTATTTTCCGATTCTTCACACCATCGTACAAGTCCTCTTCATTCTCTCCGGTTGGCATTGCAACTGGTCTTTGGGAAATTATTTCTATAGCAGAAATTATCTACGAATTCTCGATATCCAGTCTAACAAAATACTTTTACAAGTCACGTCATCCATCACCATCTCAAGCTACCACTTACAGATTCAATATTTGAGTCGTAGCTGTTGCTGTGATAATTATACCACTCAGATCGTATCACTCACGGTAGTGTACAATTAATCAATGTTGTTTTGATCTCAACATGTTGCATGTTGGGTTCAAATATGGACGTTTATCACAGCCATCATAGATCAAATTCATGCATCAATCCCGGTGAATATCCTGATATTGATGGTCGAATTAATGACTCTGATAGAGTTACCAATGATTACAGCCAGCATTGAAGATAATGAAATTGAGTACTGATGGTGGAAGAGTAATTTATCGTAATTAGGAATGTTGATATTTATCAATATTTCACAGCATCATTGCTCCTTCCAAGAGGCTCAAAGATTTTGTCACCATGCTTGATACAGTCCAGGTATTTCACAAATATATTCTATAAATTTTGCGAAACAACCGAGGTTATTCCCGCATCGATTCATCAGAGCAGAATATCGATGATGAACAGCTGAGTATGATTGCGAATATAGGGAATCATATTTAAAATATGACGGTGCATATTCAGATCATTATTCATAGACGAGTTCATGATCAATTAATTTTTATTACAAACATTTCAAGTACAATAACATTGATATATACTAATTGTTGATAATACAGTTTTGTTGATCATGTGATTCATAGCTAGTTTTAAGTTTCTGTATAGACTTGGTAAAATATTTCATTTTTCCAACTTTCATCATCACCTAGACATTCCAATCGAAAATCGGTTTCACTCTAATCCTAATACCGAAAAAACTTTCGAGTCTCAACCATATCTATTTGCAAATTGTGAATACCTGTTTAATCAGGTTCAGTGAGATGAATCTTCATTTCGCGAATCACATGAGTTGAACGAGTGATGAAATAATCCTGTAAAAAGTAAAGTACTTTCATATATTTCCAGCAATGTGGTGATCTTTCACAACTTTCCCGAATAGTTATGTGAAGATATTCTGGTGGTTATAAGAAAGTTGCGTTTGCCTGTGCCAATGCTGATGCCATGATTTATCTTTCCGCCTGATGTCTCTGATAAGCACAAGAAAATAAATCGCAGTTGAATGTAGGAAGAGGTATTTGCTGTTCCCCTCATGACAATGAAATAGTAGGAAGTGAAGAAATGTGAATATATTCATCATGCAGTAAAAAGGTAAAGGAAAACGAGAAGTTTTACCTGGCTATATAAATTTCATAGACTCAGCAGAGAGATAAAATAAATGCAATGTTGATTGCTACGATTACTGAGTAATCCAGCAATGGTCGTGCAGAATTTCACCTGTCGCTGTGTAATGCACATGCGTCATTGTGAGCCAAGGAAAATATTAAAAAATGGATGTACTGATGATTATAAAAATAACGAGTCTGTTCATAATATTGAACCCGAACGTTATTGAACAAAATCAAAAGAAAGTGGAGCTCTTCTCTATCATCGAATGATTGAATACAATCAAAGCAATTCTGAACACATTGCCACCTTGAATGAATTTTTCCGATTGGATCATTTAGGTATTTTCATCTAATTCTTCTGCTACGAATTGGAATATCAAAATTCTGAATGCAACTGAATATTTTTTTTTATCCTTATATTAGCACGTGGTTTGACAGTGTCAGTCTAATACACAAACATACCAGACGTACAACGCATATAAATGACAAAGTGAAATAAATAATGCAGTACGGCACAGTCATATGAATTGCGCTCCAACAGGTGCCGGGTATTGAATCCACCAGAGCACCTGATGAAGTACAATCAACATGCAGCCTCCACGGCTTCCAACATCTTCTTGTCGCTACTTCCATTCCTGTTTTATCTTTTTATATTTCAATCTCAACACACCACACCATCGTCTTTCGTATCTGATGTTTCCTCATTAAATTCATAGAGACCTGCTAGCATCTCATGTTTCCCAGCGTTTATGCGTTACTAGTCTGCTCACCTCATTTGGTCTTTGACAATCCCATGAAGAAATGTTAGTTTGATGTATCGAAGCTCACTCGTAGCGCGCGCTACTTCAGGTACCTGACTCGTTCATTTTATTCACAGTCGGAAGTACCCGAGTAACACGCGTTACAAGTAGCAATTTTTCATTCCGCTCAATTTATCTGTAAACAATCATTTCAACTGTTATTATTAATGAGTACAGAGGTAAATTATCAGAACAATTCAATGTTACTTATTATTTCTTGTAATTTACTATTTAACGATGCAATGAAACTTTGTGGAATTGTGTGAAATTTCCTTCTCTGGTACGAGGAGATATTACAAGAAATTTATGAAGGTAACAAAGTGAGGAAGTGCAATCATGCGCTACTTCCGTAAAGAAAACTAAAAAAGCGAGGAATGAGATTGAGAATAATTGAATTGCAGCATATGAAATCAAGATCACAAGAAATGGATGAGGAAATTTCTGATAAATTTTCAACGTCTGGAAAACTGTTCAACAATTTGTTCATTCGATGTTCATGAAGTTGTCAGAAATTACAACGTGAATTGAGGTAGACACATAAATGAATAATCACCACCAGTACAAAAATTCATCAAAATCATCGAGGAACTGTCGTGACGATGAAATTAATCTTCAAAGCATCTCCATCCCTTGAGTTTATCATCTCGCCCTTGTCAAGTCCGTAAGCGTAAGTGTGGAAAAACCTGTACATAATAGCCATGTAAAATTTTTTAAATCGTTCCCACAATTTCCAGATGACTGAAATTGAGAAAATAATTGATGCAGACACTCTACGAAGATCAATAAATGTACTGAAAATTATTATTCTGGAACTGCAACTCGGTCAATACCGTCAATGAATAAATTCACGATACGATTTAAACACAGAGGAAGCAAAGATGAAACATAACTCTGGAGAAAAAGAACAGAACAAAATGTAAATTCAATGTACAACTGTTGAATGAACTTCCATACTTTATCCACGCCTTCACAATGGCACAGCATTAATGAACAATGAAACAAAGAGGAAACTTTTCTTATTTGTCATCGTCTGCGTCGTGATCGTTGGCGTGATATGTGAATCATTTATTGCCAACAAGATATTTTTTTTCTCAAATATCTATTCATTCGAATGATTGATAAATAATGAACTAGAGAGAAATAGACATAGTGACGCATAATTCAACAACTCGGGAGACGCGTTTACTTTCGCATTTAACGAGAAAAAAAACGATTTCACAATAAATCCGTAAAATAATCTCAGTAGTATCACACATCGTTGATTATTCGATAAAAAATTATTTCGAATATTCTTTATCAGCAACTTGAAATAAAAATATTTAGATGAAATTAAATTACACAGTGATGTGTGTGAAGACACGTGTCACAAATATTCGTAACAGAGAAAACCAAGAATGACCGATTTTTATTACATTTTAAATGGTGTGATGACGGTAGAAATTTTTTTGCACACACAGCACACACATGAGTACTTCACTGTAACACGTCAACGTCGAGTATAATCTATGAGTCACAGCTTTCGTTACGCAAAATGGGTGGTATACAGTTGTGTCGATATAAAATAAACCACGCGTGTACGTTTGTATGTGGAGAAAAGGAATGAGCGAAAAGGAGTCTGGTGAGTGGGAGCACGAGGGGAGTAGAGATAAAGCATTGAAGAGAAGAACGTTCCGGACGGATATCAAATTATTAGCGATTATAAACGCTCCAAGTGACGCCTCTTTTTTTGTACCATTCGACTAATTATCTTCAATAAAATGTATATATAAATAACGATGGAATGAAAGAACAAAAGGGAAATATGACGGTAATGTTCGCACGATTATTTTTCACATAATTTTCATTGGGAATTTTGGCAAAAATTTTTTTTGCGTTCATTCTCTCGTCTATGTAAATGTTCAAGTGTAACTCGGTGAATTTTAATATTTCGCTATTCCAGTTCTGTAGAGTGGTGGGATCAAACAGATGGAGATAAAGTCCAATTTTATCGTTCACTGTAGAGATTTCATTGTTTCACATTGGCCCAAAACCAATGAAGCTATAAATATAGAACGTGAAGCTCGAGAAGTGTAACAGCATTGAATATATTGGAAACGAGGTATGATCCGACCAATTGCCATTTTAACATACTTTGAAGTCTATTGTTTACTGGTGTTCCGAATCATTTCAGTTCCATTTGTGGTGCTCGAACTTGGACTGCCTCGCTAATAATCTACAAATCAACAACGATTGAAAAATTTCAGTGAGATTTTGATTGAAAATCAATTTTGTTTGTTATCTCACTCATCCGCGTGGTCTGTTTCACACATGACAACATGGAAATTTATTGAATTGAATTAAAATTGAGAAAGAAAATTCCTGATTGTCGTGATGAAAAATACTGTCAATGGATACACAAATTGCGATTGTTGCAGACGAGGATTTAGCTGGTTATTTTCCATGACGTGGCAATGGAGTAAATTCGTGAAAGCTCTTCACTTGTCAAAAATCATGTTCCGAATTTTCACCAGATTTTGTCATTTGCACCCTTCGAAATCAGATGACTTTTGCTACTTTAATTCGACAATTTCCAAAGTGTGTTCACCACTTTACAAATCCTCGACAACTTCATGTTGTCAATTTTCCAAAATCCTTCGATAAGGCTGATGAATTGAAGAAAAAATTCTCCAATCAAAAATCGCACAGATACCCATCACATTGACGATAACTTCCTTCACTGTAGTGCTAATTTATAATCACAAATAGTTTTTTTCTCTCCGTCTGATTATATTCATGAAGAATTCGAGAATGTAAATGAGTAATAGCTGGATGTGCGAGAGCTGGTACGAATGTTGGCGAAATTCAAATAACATGATAAATATAGACATATCAACTTCATACGACCTTGATGGACATACAAGACGAAATATCATATTTCCGATGTCTCTCATGGGAAATTATATGAAATTGCTATTCAAAAAGAACAGAAAAAAAGTGAGTTGATACCGTGTAATGAGAAAATACGACAAAAAGAATATTCACGAAAGAAAAATGAACAAAAAAAGCATTTGATGGTTTCATGTATAATAAATGTCTTCTTTTCTCACATCAACTCTGCATTAGAGCTTTTTCATCCAAAGATACCCGAAATTTGATCAATCATGATGAAAAGCAATGAAAATTGATGCGGACAACATCAATTTCAATTGAATAAACCAAACCCAGCAGAAGTAAATCAGTAAAGATACAAAAAAATAACGTAAATACTCTGTGACGTCACGATATTTTCTATGAAGAAAATAATTCTTGATATCGACTATTATTTATTAGTCGATTCCTACCTTACTGGAAAGGATGGGAAGGAAAATAAAAAATGGTCTCGTGATGATACCCACAAAAATGCATCTGGTCCTTCCTAAATATTCATGAACTTGATAATTATAATTAACTATGAATCATTATGATGTGCTTTCGGAAATTTTTCGATATATATCGGCTCTGCTTCTCTATAACGGAGATAGCGGGAAATTGCTGAGGGACTGGAAACCAATTTTGTAAAATCCCCAATCATTTGAATACATAATTTTCATCAGAGAAGTTTGTGAATTTTACCGTGGCGTTATTTTGAGTCTCTCATCATCGTCACCGAAAGATTTTTCTAAATTATTACACCGTTACATGGAGCCAACCAATCAAGTAAAAAACGTTGGAGTATTCTGTTATGAAATTAATTTTGCAGCTTGTGAAACTCACAGATGCGAACAAATCATTAGAGGTTATTTGGTTTATGAACTTACCCGTACTTTAGTCCATGAATTTTGAATTGTTTGAGAGAGTTGTTGAACTCACGTGATTATTTTGTTAAATCCATTTTCTTTCATTAATTGGACATATGGGAAAATTTTTATACCCATTGGAAATTTATATTTCCGTTATCGATTTAAACAGATGAGAAAAGAAATTTTGATTGATATGTTCACACAAGAGAAAAGCGTTTTCAACCGTCAGAACTGCATTGAAATGACACCAAGAATGAGAGTGGCGTTCGCGAGTGTGTTGAACTGAACAAGGGAGCGAATGGAACTCAGTGGGGGATTTGTGTGAATGGTGGATGAATGAAAAATCGTCTTGTGTATTTATTCCTTTCCCGTGTAGAAGTGTGTTGAGGGTAGTAAAAAATATTATGCAGTTGAATAGGAAAAAAAGTTGCAATACGTAAAAATGGATATGAGAAAAATAGCCAACAAGATATGAGAAGCAGAAAAGCCGATGGATCATGGGAAGCATAAAAAGCAAATTCCAGATTTCACGAAGACCAACACGTGAAGATGAATTGTGTAGTGGTCAAACTGAATTCAGACACAGACGGTCACGTTCATGGATAAAGAGTGGACTACAATGAAAAAAAATTCAGCACTCATGACCTCTAATTCGAGGTTATACAGAAGTTCAAGGGTAAACGAGAGGAAGTCAACAAAGAAAAACCGAGAAAAAATTATGCCTACTTTGTTTTCTTTTCTCTTCCATTTTTTTTTTTATAATATGCTTGAGCCCTCATCATCTATATTTAGGATTGCCACTGCACTGCAATTTCACGTGCGTGCGTTGAGCTGACATTGTGAAACAAAATGTATACTAGAAAGAAAGAAGGAAACGAAAGAGAAGAAACGTGAAGCATACAAACACACATGTCTGTATATACAGGGAAAAAAATTTTTGCTCCATCATTACAAAAGGATAAAGCGAAAAACGTTTCGCAAAGATTCCACAAGGCCATAAGCTTCATAAAAATAAAGAAAAATAATCGCAAAGTTCAATGTGTTGAGACTTACTCATTGCGTCCACACTCAAACAAATATGTTTGTAGACATATATATCATTGCTCCATTTCCATGAACAAAGAAACCGACAACACGTTTCAACTCGTTTTTCACTTATGAGATTTTGCGCATTTTGCATTCATACAAAGTGGGGCATGACAATAAATATCAACGATAATAATATCTACTAAACGGTAGTCACATTTGTTTTCTTTTTTTCATTTGCCTTTGAACAGTCACATTGAAATGTTTTCATATATTTTTGCGCGTGTGTCATCGAGCAGATGCGCCTCTTCGTGATATACCGAATTAAAGTCGTTGACGGAGTCAAGGTTGCGGTATCCTTGAATAGAGTATCAGAGGTCAGTGAAAGAAGGATGACGAAAAAAAAAAAAAAAAAAAAATATCACAAACAAAAAAATATTGCATGTAGACACAGATCGAGTCGTTTTAGATTCGGGCAAGTAATGGAGAGATCCGTGTGGGTAATAGACGAAGATATACGATGAGAATAAAGCGGATGAAGGAGAGTGACTAATGAATGAATACTCAGATGGATGCAACTGATAAAATCAGAAGTGTGAATTGCTTGGCAAAGTTTGTACAGTGCAGACACCTGACTGATTTTATAGATGGAGAATTTCAACGGTTTTTTTTTTCCATTTCATTCACAGTGAGGAAAATATTTTTATTAATCACCATGGAATTACCAACTCTCACTTCCATTCTTTTATGATATCAACATCGATATCGATTTCACGTTAATACTACTAGGGAATTAATCACTCAGTTAAAGCTCAATTTGATATTTTTCATGCAAATAATATTGAGATGTTCATGTTTCCAGCTCATCAAAATTGAGTACCATAAAAGTTTCTAAATGAAGCAGCTCTAAGCACTCCCCCACAAATCCAGTTGTTATGCTTATTGTCACATGTCATTTTTGTTATATCAATACTGTTCACTTATTGTTCTCATTCTTAATACATTCCACATATAAATAAAATTAACAAAAAAATATTCGAAATAAATAACGTCATTCACGTTTATTCATCACAAGGATTACTATAGGGAAATAAATTGTTCTACCTCCTTTCCAACAATTTCACTTCACCAATAAAACATCAAAATATAAAACAAAAAAAAATAGACTGTGTGCGAGAATCAAAAGAAAATGAGACATACAATGAGAGAGAAATAGTGGAAAGAAAAAAATTCTAAGGTCATGAACGATTGTAGATCGGACGGCGCCACAAGCGCATGAAAATTTTATGGCGATTGTTCTTGCTGTTGCCTCTCACGAATTTCAAGGACGTCGCAGTGCAAAACCGGCTCGACAGAAAAGAGCTGAAGCGGGGTAAATGAATAGAGGGGAGAGCAAGGGAGATAGAGAGATAGAGAGAGAGAGAGGAAAAGCCATTTATCTTATGTCTCGTTGTATCTCTTCAGCTCTTTATCTTTTTCTTTGCGTGGTCGCGCGCGGTCATTTGCGGATACGGTTCTCATTATTCCTTTCCTTCCTTTTCCCTTTCTTGTCCAGACTCGCAATGATCACGCACACTGACGTCATTGGTGCACGTCGCTTACTGTTTCCGTTTGTTCGATCAATGCATTCCTTTCGTTCTCCCTCTCCCTTACCCATTCTATGTATGAATTCGAATGCGTTTAGTGGCTTCTCGGAAATCCCTACGTATACATCAACACAATTTGAGACAAGACACTTTCAAGCGATGCAAAATAATCAGAGGTATCTGGAAAATCCGTTAGATGAAGACAAGAATGGAATAAACGTCACGGCAAAAAATATTTTGCGATAAGAATATAAAGAAAATGTTTTTTTTTTCTCTGGTGACAGAGATGCATACAGGGATTTGTTAATTTTTCTCTAACGATGCATTTTTGTGTTTGGATAAATTCTTAGATAATTCTCAAACCGTTCAATGTGTTCGCGTGCATCGGTGTGTTTTTGCAAACTTGCCGCAGTTGGGTCGATATTGAATGTTGAACACACGATACGAAATAAAAAGATATGATGATCTGATTTAATTTTCTGTTATCAGTGTGTAAAGTGTAGGTTATTATAAATTAGTCAAGATTAATAATACGAGGCAAAGTTTTTTGAGAGTTCACTAAATTGGATGTGGATGGAGAGTGTGGGTGTTTACTGTTTGCAATTATAAATTCCATTGTTGAATATTTTCAATAGAAATTTATATTCAAGTGCGATCGCTTCACTATTCATTTTTCATTTGTTATTCAACTATTTATTATTTATTCAACAATTACAAACGTATGGAGCTCTTTCAAACGAGCTGGACCCACTGAATATTCGACTACTTGACGCAAAATTCTATCCTCAATCTAGAAAATTTTGAAACACCCATTTGTCCTTGGTGATTGTTGAATCTCATCTACAAGGGAAATGATAAATGTTGATCAAAAGTAAAAACGATGATTAATCTCAAATAAAATTAAATTACTCGTTTCATTTAAATTTATTATTATTATTGTTTTATAATGAAAAAAAATACTTGAGATTATTTTATAATTGTGTGTTTGAGGCGTGTTGAAATGTGAAAAAAAAGGTCGCCTAATGAATTACACATATTATATAGTCTAGACAAATTTCGCAGAACTATCATTCCGCGAAACATAAAAACCGTACAGCCTTGAACATATCTCTATTATAAACAAGTATAAAACAAATAATAATATAAAACAACCGAATCGTCTCGAAACGAATATGATGAAAAAAAAAAGGGAAACATTGTTGTCAAAATGAAATTACGTAAAAATTCTTGTCTCAACGTACGAAAAAAATAAAATAAAAAAAAAATTCACACACACACACACACACACGCACACACACACACATTCGCAACGATCCCCATCAAATATTCGCACAGCGGATCTTAAAATAATTCCCGGGAAAGCAGGGACGTCTCAAGGCCTCAAACGAGGAGCAAATGCTGTGGAGGAAGATGAAGAGGAGGAGGACAACGAAATTCGCAATAGTGCGGTCTGTTCGTGGTTGAAACGGCAAAGATACTGAACACACACACACACACACACATATGCGCGCGCGCGTACATACAAATACATTTACACACGAAAGGGGAGAAGTGACGACGAGAAGTAGACGAACGACCAGGGTAGGAGCAGGCAGCAGCGGGGAGAAAAAAGGGAGAAGAGGTGGACGTGTTGCAACGGGGTAAGAGGGGGGTCAGACAGAGGCGGGGCACATGGTAGAGGGCCCGCAGGAGGGGGCGCCTAGCAACAGTCCCGCTGGCGGCAGCCGGCCAGGAGGTAAGCATGATTGAATAAAACTGGCGTCGAAAGTGCGCGACGAAGACCCACCACGCGTTGACATCAGCGACACGCACAAACGTGCTTCTTCACTTGTTCTCCCTCTCTTATTTTATCATTGTCATCATCTTCATCATCATCTTCTTCATTATTTTCATCAGAGACGTTTTCGTCATCAACATCGTATCATTTTATATCTTGAATAAATATGATAATTCAATGTTGATGAATGAATTCGTTCTTATTCTCCCCCAATGCTCAAATCAACCGCTATGGCGACGGTATCAAAACGAAAATACCATTTTGCACATTGATTTTGACATTCGTTTCACATTTCATCTTCGATCATTTCGGTATTTAATATTTTGGAATCTTTGAAAATTATCAGAGTTGCATTTCGGTATCAATTGGTATCGAAAACAGCGAGAAAGGATCCATGGCGATAGCTCCATTTAATGAGTTAGTGACCTTTGTCATTGTTGAAAATTGTGATTTTTTAATTTTTTCCGTAAATATTTCGCCAACCAACACGTTCGGAGTGTTATTGGGGATGATATAATGATATGCAGACGTGGGGTGGAAAGGGAGAGATAAAATACAAATAGTTTCAGAGAGATAGAAAAAATTGAGCTCATTTAGGTGTATACTCAGGTGACAACAAAAGCTGAAAGTTAAAGACACTGAGGGGGAAAATAAAGACCCAACGAGTGAGGAAATGAAAAGGTGGAAGGGTTAGGGCATCACAAATGGTGGTGGAATGACGACGGGACCTGCTGCTGATCGGCTGACGTGCCCCTACACACATGACTCACCGTTCGGGTGGCAAATTGACGATTCGCGCAGGCGCTCATGAAATTCCAAACTTTGTCCATGTGAAGAGAATTTAAAGAACAGAAAGTTTTTAAATTTAATTTGGAAAGTGAGAGAATTCAGATTTGGTGATGGAAGATAGAAATGTTATTGATAATGGAAATGATAGCAACAACTGTGAAGTCATTTCACACCGAATAAATACGAAATTCTCAATTTTTTTATAGCAATAATTATGAATCGCCAATCGAGATTATCTCCACCCACGTTTCACCCCAATGAATGAAATATGAAACAGGTTGAACGACTTTGCAGTCTTAGAGATTCAACCTATGCAATTGGCACAAGTTTTCTATCACGACGCGCCACGATTAACAACAGACATGAACTCAATGAATACTCAACATTGCAAAGTTGCTTAATCATCGAGACTTCAAAATAATCATCAGTGAGAATTATCCCAAAAATTTCCGAAATTGTTGCACTTATGATATACTTTTCTGTTAAAATCATCAAAATCATTTTGGAACGGCAACAGGTCGACGGTTCTGATCAAAATGAGAAATATTGCAATGACCAATCACTAAATCATCCACGAGGGAGTCTATATATGAAGAAGGGTTGATAATTTATGCACATTCAGTTATGAAACTGTCCAAATATCCGACCAGTACTTGAAGTAACTGGAATATCGCCAAAAAAATTGATAAATCACAACACAAAATTGCGCATTATTTATGCATAAAAATAAATAATTTCCCTGTTACTTTGAACACCCAACATCATCAACCCACATAAATCGCGCAAGATATTCAATTGAAATTAACCAGTTTCTATAAAAAAACGTGATTGTACATCTCATTGAAATATTCACTCTCCATGTGGAAGAATGCTGTAGTCAGATATTCGCACTCAATGCGGACAGCAATGTTGGTGTGTCTGGGTAATCATGAGCGCACCGAAGCGGATCGGTGCCGGACGAAAGTGCTGGTTTCAGCCAGCTCGATCCGTCTCGAGGTCGATTCAAAAGGAGGAGCGGCCTGGTAACAGACCAGAGACAATATTGTCGTTGAATGAGAAAAGCAAAAAAAAAATCATAAAAATAAAACCCTCTCATTGTTCTATTTAATTATCTTGTCATAACTTTCCCTCCGATTTACTACTCAAGAAATAAATATACCAAATGAAACATTTTCTCAATTATTTTCAGAACAGGAAATAATTATCAGTGACAATGACAATGAGGGGGGACATGCTCGTCTCATTGTTGCATAAAATTATCAAATTTTCATTAGATTTTATCACAAAAATTCTTTTATCGGTCCATTATCCAATCTATCCGAATAAAAACGAGTGAACGAATATTTCGATTTGTGATATTGAATTGTGTAAAAATATATACAAAGACCGGAAATTTGCTGGTTGTCTGTGCACTCGCAAGTTATGTACAGGTATAGCAGAGGTTTAAGGGAGTGGCACTGCGACGGTCAAATGGGTGAGAATTTCTCTGCTGCAAGTCGATCGATCATTGCATTGCGCATAGAGCTTCATACTCGTATATACACCAGTGTAAGTGAGTATATATATATATATACATCGATACATGTATGGTAGATTTAAATGTGAAGGGCGAGAGATGGCATTGTGCCAGAGGACGATGAAATTTATTGATAGACATCTGCTCGAAATTTATGTAATGACAAAAAATAACACCAAAATCCAATGTAAGATGATTAGATATACTGCTGTGTATCTTTAATTTTCTTACAAATATTTTGTCTCTAATCAGAATTTAAATATTGAGATTGATTTAATGATACGAAATTAGTACGAGACTGAACTTTGAAAAATTAATTATACGCAAGTTGATAATACATGAGGAAATGGAGATATAAACAAGTTCAATCTTGTATGTATACAAATATAAACATCTTACAATATGAACATGATCCGGTCTTTATATCTGTTTGTCGTACACTTGATGTGCAATCGGGCTATGTTGATCGCACTGTTGAACATCGCTGGATTATTTTTCATAAACATATCATTTCATCAGATGAGAATATCGAACGGGACAGTGAAATGAATTGGACGATTGCAAATGTCTACTTTTATAATAATCTAAAACGATTTGAATTATTTTTAGAATTGATGTTGAATAGAAAAATCATTTGTGAGTGGATTTGATCAGAAGTTATTTGATGTATCGTGATGGGACAAGTCAGGTGTAATTAGCAAGAGAAAATTCATTGAAAGAACTTGCAGCAAATACAAATTTTTTGATAACGTGCATATTACGTGTCTGCATGTTTGTTATTAAACTTACACATTGAATTTATTCATGTGGGATATTGAGGAGTCATATTGCGATGGTACCGACTCTACAGAAATTTAGGGAGACCAAGTACGACAGATGGTGGATATATAAAAAGAGGAAATATTATGAAAATACATTAGAGCACATGATGAAACACTTTTTTTTTCTAGTCAACAGATTTGCAGATAGCAAATTCAGAGTCCGTTCATGGTAAATTTTAATATACGGAGCTGCGAAAAAAATAACTCATTGACGTTGTACATTTTGGGTATGAGGTAGATCAATTCACATGAACATGTTTATGGTTATGATGTCGTTGGTGGAATCAATCTTTTATGCCCACGCATCGTGAACGATTAAACGTCTTTTTAATTGAAAATAGCTGTATAGACCTGTGAGGCTGTTCGCAAGCGCGTCTCCTCCGCCCAACCGCTTGATAACTCTCCAAATTAGGTCAGCATAAATTTCATAATGATATTTATGTGCATGTAGTCAATGGCCTTTTTCCCATACACGTGATGGATCGATGATGTATTCAGTGAAAACGTCCTCCGCACAAACTCAAATATCAGATGGCGTGCATGAAAGTTCGGAGAACGATAGACTCACAGCAACGAGTTTTATTCACGTGTTCATAACCATAGCAACGTAGATTGTATCGATGAACGTAACATGCTCTTCATCACTCAATAGAATGAAAAAAAAAAAAAAAAAATGATAATTGAAACAATAACCGTGGCAATTACTGCGCGATAATTGACCGATGGTCATACAGTGAGAAGAAGAATTGGAAGTTTTTACGAAAATGTTCAGAGTAAGAAATAAATTGTGAGTGACAGAATCATAATTTTATAAATAGACTTCATTTATCTCATGTAATTATTTCGTAATAAAGATGTGGGATATATCCGTAGAAATTGTATTTCACAACGACAAAAATAAAAAAAAAAAAATACGAAGGGGATGTGTTCCAGGAATTTTTCTAGATTTTTTCACGTTCGGTGTGTATCAACGTTGAGTACGCAAAGTAACTGAGGTGGTAGTTGGTAGTAGAGTAGTAACGGTAATGGGAGTTTTGTATATACCACAACATGAATCAAATATCGCTAATTTTGCAGAAAGTGAAACTTTACTTTATATTCCACACAGTAGAAATTGTATATTTGGTGTTGTATAAACGTTACCTTTCCAAACACGTCTTCCGTTATACGGTTTGATGAAAAAGGAAAAATGCTCGAAAGGTGGTGGAAAGTTGAGGGAGAGAACAAGAGATAGAGTGCGAGAAGAAGAGTTAAATGAAGGTTATATAGTCGCGACGTGCCGACGTCGAGACAAGACTCAACTTGCACACATTAAACATACGTCTTTATATTCTCTTTGTCATTCTCAACGTCCTTCTACCGCACGGATCGATGTATGCATGTGTGTGCGTTGTGGAGAAAAAGAGGCATTCACCGAACTATTCAATATATGCGATATTCCATGCAAGTCCAAACGTGCACAATCCATAACTGAATGTGCTAGAGAACGTGATTATTATTCCCATTCTAAATATAAAGACACATTTTTTTTTCTTCTATTTAATCAAATTCAATTGTCTTTCACCACCATTTTTTTTTCTCTGACATTGTTTATTGCTATTGATATTTATGATAACCAATGTAATATAAATTGACATGTAAACAATGAATTGTCAATTATTGAATGAATGTCACTCGATGGAGAATGATCGAAGGTATAAACTTTTGTGTAAAAGTCGTAGAAAAATCATCATGCTGATAATTATAAACAAAATATACTCTTGAATTGAGATTTGATGATCTAATTGGCTCTAACACATTTGTATTCATCATTTTTCACCTTCGAATATTTGATCACACTACATAATCGATAAAGTGACGTTCGATGATTTCATTGGGATAATTGAACCGTTTGCGATTCAATAGAAACTCCAATGAGTGTATAACAGTCTTTCATTCAATTCCACGAGTTGAATGAAAGGGGAAAAGTAGTTTCCAGAATTTATCCACGTCACTTATCACTATGTACCTCTTTTTTTTCTTTATTTCGTACTCTTTTCAAATTCTCCCTTTCTATTCGTGCGGAATGAGTGATCGGTGTGTTCTCGTGATTTTACATAACAATATCAATCTATTCTAAGAACAAATCAATCAATACATAAATATTGTACAATAACAATATTGAATAATCATAAAACCTTACCTGATTGAGTTGTATATTTTCTGTCCCTGTTGAAATTGCTGGATGATCCATCATTTGGAATTGTTCGCTCTGAATTTGTTGTTTCGATGAAATTTTTATTGTTTCATTTTACCGAAGAGAAAAAAACTTTTTACCATCATTTAAAATCCTTTCCACGCTTTTTATTTTTAGCATTGTCATTATGTTGATTAATAATATTTTCATCTTCATATTGAAGTTATTAAATGGTAAAATTTTTTCATACTTTTTCGTTGAAGCGAAATATTGCGATAGTTTGCTTATCACTCGTGTGTTGAATTCACATTCTCAAACGGGTCTCGATTCGCGACACCGAGTGGTAAAGACGTGACGTTTTTTCATTTCTCGTTACGCATGCAATAAGAGTGAGACAGAGAGAACATAATGGCGTTGTTCAATGTAAGAAAAAATCGCGAATTGAGACGGGGGAGTCACTAAATCACAAGCGAAAATATATTCGCTTTGTTGCCCACCCTTCTATTATCATCATTGCTGTTGATACCATCATTACTTTTATTATTGCCATTGTTACCAATGTCCAGCTTATTTCCATATTCATGTAATGAAAGTTGTCCTTGTTTTATATCATTTCATATAAACAGTTTCGTGGAAACTCCAATACATATCCGGGAACAAGAAAAAAAAAGTGGAAACAAAAGATATTAAACCTACACTTATAAAATTGAATTCTCATTTGACGAAAATTTATTGTACATCTATTTTGTATTTGGGATCAGCAATTTGTCTTCCTTTTTTTTTTTTTTTTCTTACGTCGCGACATGTGCCCAACAATATTTTTTCGTTTTTGGCATTGCGTAAAAATTCAAATATTTCCCCTTTTGTCAACGTTCATGTGAGCATATAAATGTGCGTACGTGCGTATGTACGGACAAGTTGAAACAAGTTAAGAAGAGTGATAGAAAGCCCGAGATGAAACTTCGTTTTGCGAGAGGGACTTCTCCCCGGTTGAGAACAACCTCTCTCACGAAACGCCGGCGATGAACTGGCCGATGGGCCGTTGCGCGATTGCCAAGAGAATCGTGTTTGATCGTGTCTGGTAACTACTAACCGTCATGTGGTACATCGACCCAACGAACATGAACGAATATGCACGAGTGTGCGCAATTGTATTTTACTCTCGTATCTCTGTCTTTCATTTGCGCACACATGCATCCTACGGAAGCATTGCCGGCCGGCATTTTCGAAATTATTTTTACAATTGCCAATACACAACAATAATCAACACAACTTAATTTCCTAACATTGATTAATTTGCGTATGCACATGGATGTGACGAAATGTGAGCAGATTGATGGTTAACTGATCGTAGTTGTATTTGATTAATGAATAGTCATATAATAATTATTTACCTACATTTTATAATTGATTGGATTTATCGATTGAAGTTTGGAGCATCTATTTCATCTACATTGCATTGATTTCAATTTGTATTGTGATTAATTACACATTCGCTTTCGTACAAATTGTCGTAATAGAGATGAATTGATAATGAAATAATGCATTCACTATTACGAAAGCATTGGAAAGTGAGTGCGAAATCAATTTTCCCATAAATTGAGAAATTACTTACGCTACAAGAATTTCCAATGTCTGTTTTTTCGTTGAATAATCGCGAGTAATTGAACACTATAAATTACAATAGAGGTAAAAATTTATTCTCGTACATCTGTTTATCAGTGAATATTAAATTTAGTCATGTTTATCTCAAAAATCTGGTTCAAATTCAAACTAGAAATAAATTATGAATATGATTATATGAAATATCTAACAAAGATATTCACGTTGACGTTAAGTAGAGGCGATCCAATATTAAAAATGAATAAATATTTATTTTTAATGTCGTGTATGTTCATATTCTTTACGTCCCATTAATCATGTCGCATCTAATGAAAATGTAATTTTGACTTTTATATGAAAATTCAACAAGGAAAATATCACACCGCCGTTTGAGTTTTCCATTAAATGTTCTTGTCAATCTGCAATTATTGTTTCTGTATTAAATTGACGATATATTCAATATAATAATCAATCACATGATAGAGAACAATCACGAAAGAAAGAGCTGAGCAATAATTTGAGCGAATATAATTATGTACACAGCGAAGAATTGCCATCAAAGGAAAATTTTGCCGTTGAACTTGAAGAGCCAGGTGGGTATGGTGGCGGGGTTTTGACATCGTCAAAGAAAGAATAGCAGAGGTCGTGAGAGGGATGCAGAATAGAGGTGACGTACGGGTCGGCAAGAAGGAGAAAAAAAGGTCGAAAAGCATGAGAAGGAGATGAGGGGGGAAAAGACGGCGGCGCACTGGGCGGCCAAGACGAGGAGCAGACAAGAAGGGGAGTAAAGTGAGTCGCGGAGTATAAGACATATTATATATAGGAGAAGAGGCAGCTAGACGTGGCGGGGTAAGAAAGAACGTCGAGACTTAGTCACGGGCGAGAGTCTGCGGGCACCCATGGGCCTACACAAAAAAAAAAACGTCGAGCTCAATTTTGAAGAAATGATACTTTATTGTTCGAGATAAAAATATTTTTACTTGGTAGGAATAATTAGACAAATTGAATTTGGAATATTTGACAATAATTGTTTATCACATCAGGTTGATTCATGTCATCACAGTCCTTAAATTTCCACCAACTTTCACTGACCTTACTGTGTAAATATTGAAATTCGTACATATTTACTTGTCAACTAAAATTTACTGTTTGAGTTGAGAAAATCTCTTTATCGCTTGAATCTATTCACTCGCTCCACTCATCAGAGCTTATGAAATCGATATTGCATTTTATTTTTGCCACAGGACTCCCAGTCAACGAACTCGAAAGTAACTGCACACGAAGAGAAATGTCGCTGAAAATCCATAACATTATTTCACTGTAAAATGACTTTATACTGGATAAGTCATAGCTTCGATATCAATTTCTGTAATCTGGAAGGGTTGAGAAATGCATCACCGAGTGTTCACCCGATTATTTTTATGTACATAGACATATGTACACATAGAAATTTCGAGATTAACACAATAAAATCTGAGTGTGACAATTGCAAAAGTTTCAAAACATTTATGAGCGTTTTTTTTAATAGTAAACATCGATGATGTTATTGAAAAATAATCCAAGAATTGCCATTTTCACTCTGTCCCAATTGATATGTTGTGTAGGACGAAGTATATTCGTTCATGGTCTGCTGAACATCCTGATTTAATTTCGTAATCTTGGAACACACTCAACTATCAAAGGAAAAACACTTTTTGCAGAACAAAGGACAAAGGACAACTTAACGATTTCAACATTTGTGGATGCTGATGAAGAAATGATGAAAAATTCGGGTTTATCAGAGTAATACACCACATTCCATATCAGAGTTAGAAATATTGTCCCTTCAGTATTTGAATATCGGCAGATTACTCTAAAACAAAATAATTCGAAACTGGAAAGGGACAAATTCCACGATGGCCTTGAAATTAACACCAACTCCATAGACAATATATAAAGCAAGTGATCATAAATGTACAACATTGACACTGAGATGATCACACGAATTCTATTTTACCATTTCCATCATAAAAGTCAGATAAAACATATCATTTCCCATCCCATGAACCGCATGATATCTACATAATCAAAGTCTTTCTTCCCAACACTGACCTCTTTTTATTTTCATGTACAACAACGATTGGCAGTAGCGCGCGGGACTGGCGCACGCCGGTAGAAATGGAGAGGGGGCAAAAGAGCGAGTTCGAACACGTCGCGTGATGAGACGGAGAGACGGGTCCTTCACCCGGACTAAGCGGTATATATGCATGTAGTAGTACTGCTGCTGATGCGTTGCGTCGTGACGCAGTGGTGGGAGTACCTATCCGTGATATATATTTACGTATACACCGCACAACAACCAGACGTCGAATTTTCTCTACAATGACTCTTAACTCCCACCCTTTCTCACAATCCAGCAATTGCGCTCACATGTACACACAAAATGTTTTTTATGCATATTACGCGACCGAATAACCCTCATCTTTGCCCCTATTTTCAACCCTCCTGACTAATTACTCATTATATGATCGACGAACTGAAATATCGTTGGCGGTGGCTCCTTTTATTCAACAATTGACGACGACGTTTTAAATGAGGAATGAAAAATAAATAATGAAGAAAAAAAATTACAAATTTGTGAGAAAAAAATAAAACTACCACCGCATCTCTGATGGTTCCCCATATAGCAATAAATGTACACATATTCACACAGATATAACGGAATTTTTAAAAAGGACCGCTACAATTTTATAAAAATGAAATATAAGGTTTCATCTTGGCATTGAAGTATTTTTTTCACTCGTCAATAGTGCGCAACCCCTTCTAGTCCTTTATCCGACGATTGTGTGGGGCACTAATACGACTGGTAATAAACTCATTTGTATATAAGATCGAATTAGTGTGTGTATGTGGTTGTATACGTTGCGAATTTCGCATCGGCCATCAACTGGTGCCAATATAATGTAACGGGAGCTATATAACGGGATGGAGGACGCTTTGAGGGGTACTTTGTTGGCCATGTGTACTGCATACAGGGCCGAAACAATTTCGCGATAGCACCCTATTTGTTGTTTCCAACTTGATTCTGGCAATATTCGGTTGCATTAAATTTATCAACTCATCAATGTTCCTATTCTGAATTTTCCAGTCGTTTTTATTCATGAATTTTTGGTATCTCACTTATCGTTTCTTCATTATGGTTTTGATGGTTGGGAGTTGGAATTAATTCATTGAGTTTGGAGATTAATGTTTGAATTTACTTCAATTTTCTCGTGAGTAAACTGATTAAGTCGCCAAAGCTTCCGGTACAGAGTAATTTTTCAGGGGTTCTCAATTGATGGAGATTATTCGCAATTTGATATTTTGCATTTCAATGTGAACGTACGTTCATTTACTTTGCAGTTGTGAATATTTTTTAATTCCACACTCTTGACAATTGGTAAATATTCAAATTTTTCTTTCTTCGGTTTTGAAATGACTCAAATGAATTTTCTTAGCAATCTTTGTGTGTGTTATGTCAACAACATGCTCATGATCATGAAATTATATTTGAGGAAATACTTTCGATGGGCAAATTATGATTGCATTGAATGTTGGCATTAAAATTCTTCCTGACTCATGAGTCATGTTCTGGTTAAGACGATAGAAAATGAAGAATTTTCAAGTTCGAATAGTTTCTATAGATCAGGAAAGATAAGAACATTGATATAAATGTTGTGAAGTAATTTTGGGTCAATGATGTTCGGAGGTTTCCGCCAGCTCACAGAATGAAAAATAGAGCCACAAATGTAAAGACATAGTGTTGATTGAAGATCGGAAACTACAGTAGAAGTGTAATTTTCAACACAAGATTCACAAATAATGTCCCATGATCTTAATCAAAATTCTACTCAGCAACGGTTATTCCACATTCATTAAAATCACATCATTCCAACGAGTTTGATCATCAATTCAACCCGATAATTGACGAGAGTTTGCAACTTTAAATTGTCCATTCCAAACGAGGAAGAATCTTGCACGAATTTATGAATAGATGATGTGAAAAATCAAAAGCAAATGTCTAATTCCAATGCAGAATTCAAATTCCCAAACTTGCAACAAATTCATATTCGATTTTATTGTTACTCTGGAAATTTTCCCAAATATTCTCACAGGACTTTTTCAACTCGAAAATGGCAAGTCGCAAGTTCTTGGTCAAATAATCATTTTTCTCACGGTAAATTCATACCTGTCAATCAACATCAATCTTTATGTTCGATTTTCACACGCAATGTTTTTTTTATCAATCGTATCAACACTCACGCGTTTATCATTCTCATGTATATATACCATACTAATGTATATATACATAAATTTATATCGAACAATCGCATGCGCGTTTATACAAGACCACAGACGTTGTGGCATCGTTATGAATGGGACGTTGAATACATGACGGAGACCCGTGCCAAAAACATCAAAACTTCCACGCTGATGGATGAGACAAATACGGAACAAGTGAAAAAGAGAAAGACAGTGAGAAAACTTTTTTTCCCTCGGCGTCACGCAATCGGACTCGTGAATTGAATTTAAATGTTTCCTCATGTTTTGTGTTTGATGATGCGTGAACTGAACACGTGTCTTGGCATTTATTCGTCCAATCGATCATTTTTATTTTCATTGATGACAATTAGCAAATTAATTAAAATATCTTATGAAAACCTCAATGAAAATATTGACATTAGCATTAATATTAATAATAACGATACAGATTATTCAAGGACTAACATCGCGCTTGTTTCTGCCAAGGGGTTCAGATCCAAAGTAAAAAAAATGTCTGCGGGTCCTTCCTCTTCAACCCACACAATTATTGCTCCGTTTGGACAATTTGACCGCAGTCGTTGTCAGAGTGTGGACGACCTTGGACACACATAGACACTCAAATACATACAAAATTAAATACCACAGATGATCGTTTTGAGTCATTGTCGCAGTGGTTCTCGGTCTCAGTTGTGGAAGAAAAAATTTTTGCAAAATGATAATCCAACCGGGATATTTATCAACATGATAGTTCGTGATTTGGAGATAGTTTTGCAACGAATTTTTAGATGAGTGTGGAAAATTTCGTGCTGCAAAGAGAATTCTGTCATTGGGAACATATTGATTGTGATATTTTCACGAATACGATTTTATATTCATTAAATATTGTAGAGATGAAGTAGATTTTCTGGGAATAAAGAGAATTTGAGTTTTACATATGTGAATGTACATTTCTATTGAGTTTGCTGTGCCATTTGACAAATTGAAACACTTGAGAATTTATACTTCAATCAAATCACTCAAAAATAACTTGATAGCAAACATATGGTGTTGGATACTGGGATGAATCGTTTGAATTTTTTATTTTCTCGTCGCAAAATATATCAGTTCACATAAACAATAAAAAATATTTCAACTGAGAGCAATATAGAATACTTGGAGATACCCAATCGATGATATATCGATCAGTTCAATTGAACTTTTGAAGATTTAGTTGACTACGTGATGTTGCTTGTAGTTCTTGAGTGATTTTTAACGATATTTGTCACGTGATGTCTCGTCTGTCGGTGCGAATTTGGATCGAAGAATTGAATTTGCATTGGGGGGTAAAAAACTTCTTCAGAAAAATTCAAAATTCATTGTGGGGAAGCTTGAAAAAACAACGAAATCGATGCAATTTGTCAAACCATTTTGGAATTCATTCGTTTCGAGAATTTTCGATTAATAGGTTGGAATATTTTTTTAAGTTTGACAGTATCAACACAGGGATAAAATTTCTAATGAGAAGAAAATATTTCGTTTCATCCAAATGATTGAGATGTCATTATCAACTAGCAGTGAACTTCCAATGTGAATTTCTTTACCACATCCGTTCATAATATTTATCAAAATTTTGATTTGGGATCTTCACTTCTGTGGCTTCATCATATCACCCTCATAATGAGTGGTAACGTCAGCTCAATATATTTAGGTCGAACCACAGTACAACAATCAATCTCAACAAACTATACCAATCAAGTCTGACATCAAATTTCACAAAATGGATGAGAAATTTTTTTTTAAAATACCGAGTACAACGTTTTTGACGAACTCATTCGCTCATATCATCCCAGTTAGTCCACCTTGAGAGCATGGAAGGAGCATTTCTGTTTTGCCAATAATTCTATTGAAATTTTCCGTTAAATTCTGATAATATCCACGTTGGAGGAAACGCACCCCTACTCTTCATCATTTTCCGCTAAAGAATATCAACAATTCTTCATATGCACTCTGCAATTCATATTGTAACCTCTTCCATCATATTTGAAAATACCAATTTTATGGGCATCATTTTTCGATTAAAGGAAGATAAAAAAATTCGCAGCAGTATCTTCTGAATTTCAATTTGAATATGTTGAATATAAACGAGCTCCTATATGTCACCTTCTCCTTCAGATTCTTCACACATACTGTATATAATATCTATATACATGCACCGCACGCTTCACGAATTGATTCGACCATTCCATATACGCACGCTAGCATTGCGAAGCAAAAATACATCTATATGTAGTTCAAGGACGAATTTCTTTGACGCCGATTATATGTACACGCATACTTCATTTAAACATACATCTGTCTGTGTATGTGCTCTATCCTCACACTCGAGAATTTTGCAGCTGCTTAGCGAATTTTTCAATCACGCGAATTATTTTACACGTCTATTTATTTTCTTTTCAGAAAAAAAAAATGACGAAAATAAATGAGAAAAAAATAATGAAAGAAAATATTCAAAGCGACAAAAATGACAGCACACGTGTAGATTTATTTTTTTTTGCTTTGTTTATTGTTATTTCGAAGTAACGTCGTATTTATCTTGTTCGGGTCAAAAGAATTTTGCACATGATCGTCATTTTCTGTAGCGACAGTTTGAGTGTAAAAAAATAATTTTTTATTATTAATTATAAAAATTCCAATAGCGACATGTTAAAATGATTTTTACTCCTCATATAAGATCGAACATTGATCTGATACTTTTCTATTCTGAAGCATCAAATCATTCAAAGAAACATTCACAAATTTTCTTTTTCAAGTATCACCAACCAACCTGACGATTGGATAAATCTGAGGAATCGTAAGTCATAACTTCCTTTCAATTGATACGCAAACGAATAATCTCCCATCAAAAACACCTGATTTACCATAACGCAGTTTAATTCCTAACCTAAAATTTGAACTTTAGTATTTCACAACAATTGTACAAAAAGTAACAGTGGGATAAGTCTTATTATAGGTAAAAAAGAATGAGATACGATTTTTCTTTGGAACATAGTGTGAGTATATAATTCATATAAATTTCTTATGAATCCCAGGGGGGCCGAATTGTATATACGACACTCTCCAAGGTAGAGATGTTAACCTACACTGTGTAGAAACAAATACTCGTATAGATATATTTGCGCGAGCAGACGTGTTCAAACTTGTCAGATTCATTGTTCGCAAATGCTTGTATTACTGTACAAGTATTCAACCATTTACCCTGCACATATTTTCTCGACTGTACTCTGTAAAACTTGGGGCAAGAGTTAAGTTCTCTGCAGTGGCGTGGTAATGCGGCTAACCGTACTGGAATAATACACACACATATATAAATATTCACATGCACAAGGAGATAGATATTTCTTATTGGAGAAGAGAATGCGCAAAAATAATTTATGAATGTGTAGAGAGTTGATGCAGTTGGCGTGAGAGAAGGAAAAAATATTCCGTCAGTGCGTAACGTCTGATGATGTGAACGGGTGCGGTGGCGATGGTGATATGGGTAACTGACCATGTCTCGCAGTCTTTTCACCTATATATCGCCTTCACCTTCACGGTAAAGTTCGTCTCGGTCTCTATCTCATTTTTACTGTCTCACATATACAAACGAATTCACCAACGTGCTCATATCGGCGCCGTTCAGGTCTACTGGATGCGCGCACGTTGCTCACGCTCATTGCGCACTTTTCTCGTATGCATTTTTATATTTATATATTTTTGCATGTGTGTAAGTATATGGCTGAAGTTCTTTGATGCATAAAATGTCTCAGAATCCCTTGAGGACATTTTTTTTTTATTCATGTTGGAGTTGTGAAGTCCCTTGCGCACTGCGTCTGATGCGGGATGCAACATCGATGATGTCTCAATTCACAACATTGATGTTGAGGGTATATTGCAGTGTAATATTTTTCCTTTTGATCGTGTTAACTTAATGATAATTCTATCTTTTGTGTATTCTCATGTGAATGAGGTTTTTAATTGTGCAATTATAACTATTTTATTTCTTTTGGTATAGAAATGAATTTTGCAGGAATTAGTAGGTCATCGCATAATGTAAATAGTTGCTCTTGAGTCTGTTTAATTATAGCCATTAAGTTTGAGTTTCAATGAGAAATTTTTGTGCTTCTGGAGAGAATTTGCAACTTTTTCTTTGAGTGTGACGGTTGCAGTTTGAACATTGAGGAAGAGAATTCGAATTTATATTGAGACAGTTTGATATAAAGTGCTGGAATTTAATTATCATAATTCATTGACAACTGTATGAAATTGCTAGAAATTTTTGAATGATGTCTTCTTGTGGAGAAAATTCAAATCCACTCGCTTCGCCGAAAATACAATCCCGAATGTAAAAGTATGATGTAACATCAATTTTACAGTAATTCTTCCAACAATGTAACTGTTGTGTGCAGAGCATCTCCTTTTCGTTGTTCACATTGTGTTATGTTGCGGTTGTCTTGTTTATCGGAATATTCCACAGATGACTATGTTGTACATGAAAAGAAATTGGGGTAAACGTTGCATATAAAAAGGATTTGCATTCATTCGTATTTCTAAAAAGTTACAACTTCGAACTATGTTGGAATAGCTGCAATGAATACCTATCGCAACAATTTTCCATTTGTAATTATTTCCAGGAACTTTTCTAGCATTTGACAAGAACATCATTAAAAGAAAAAAATTGATAGTTTTACCAGGTGTACAGTTATACTCTCTCGAAGAATTTATTCGAATAGATGAGAAGGTAGGGAACTGTCAAACATTTCAGTCCCTTCAAAATTAAAGTGAGCACAAGTAGGAATAGCGTTTCTTCAAGTCATTCAATCATCGAATGAAATACAGTTTGGAAATTTCACTGCTTCATTTCATTTCTTTTGTTTTCATATGTAGACACAAACTATTATTTTTGAAATTGTAATCAAATGAAATATGATTGATTGAAGTCTGAGCATGAATGATCATATGATAACGATGATGAATTCCTGGGCCCGCATCATATTATCAAACAATTTTCATTCTTTCATTCCTCAGAAAAGAAAGATATCACCGTCTCGAAATCTTTTAATATTTACTATATTTTCCAGTAAATTCAGAGACATTTTCTCAGGGTGCCAAGATACATTGACTCCATCACAGCGGTCCTCAGACTCTGGTACTCCATTCCCGTCACTCTTCGCGACTTTCCACCTATCCACCCACTCTCTGAGCTCGAACGAATTGGCAGACGGTAGTCTGGCTGTCTGGTTGCTCCGGCAACGCGCCATTGGCTACCGTAGAGTTGAGGGTGGCATATAGAGAGAACGCTTTCAGTAAATTTCACAGGGCGGAAAAAATTCTTCCCTGACCCTTTTTTTTTTTTTTTTTTTCGTAGACTGAATTAATATTAACTCCAAACTCATTCGATTTATTCAAGTACTATCAAATTTATTGTCATTAATTATATTGACCAAAGAAAATTATCAACTCTCAATATTTCTTCAGTTATTTTCATTCATTTGGTTTATTTATTTATACAAGAAATTATTCTCTGATTCACAAACATGACAGTTAAGTAGCTCAGTATGTAACGCTTACGAGCATATTTGTCATACCATAATGCTCTTGTCAGTAAGTTGTCATAAATAAATTTCATCACTTCATTATTCAATTGTGTCCTCATACAGAATTAGCACTTTACAAATTGTATGCAAAGAATGTAAAGGTGTTCCAGACTGTCAGTTATGAAAGGTAGAACGAAAGTTTCCCATCAAATAGCACATCATCAATCCACTCACCGTTGTCATAGAACTCCACATTGGGATGATAATGAGAAATCAATTCTGTAAAACTATAAAATTGTCAACGTGATTCGTTTAATTCATGACTTTCCTGATGGTATGATCTGTACCAATATTGACGAGACTCCCTTTCTATTCTCGTAGATGATTTTCATTTTTTCCACTCTGTTATATGGGTGTAAAAAGGTTAATATAAATAATGACTAATAGACAGACAGGATAATGCGCGTTTGAAGATCGTCACCATGAAATTCTTTTGTTGAGAATGAATCCTCTACTCTGTTTACTTTTTCTTTTTGTCTGCCTACCTCAGTCGTTCACTCTCTTTTTCTTCCTCCCGCCCTATCTTTCCCACCATATCTTTTACTTTCCCTTCACCAGAGTAAAAATAAAAAGGAATCTTCGTGGTGGGCACTCAAACGTGGGGGATGACTCATGAGTATGAGGATGACTCAAGGCAAAGGATCGTCGACAATTTCCTGTGTCTGGAAGATTTCATTTCGAAATTTAATTCTTGGATTAATTAGCTATGGAGGTTTTTGAGTATATTGAACGGTTATTGGAGAGTCATGTCATCTAAATAATATTTGAGTTATCAATTCTGCATCTGCATCATCCAAATGCAGAGGAATTAAAATTGGATTATTCATTTCAAGTTATTTTTTGAAATTATGCTGTGTCAATGTCTGTAGAGAATGTACAACTCTCTAGAAAATCAGTGGCTGGCTTTATACATCATTTATATAGTGGTCTATCACTTTTCCTTTCTGTCTGGCTCCCATCTCAGGTGGAACTCTCTTTTTTTTTACAATTGAGAAGAATCTCATCGAATTCAATCGGTGAGTGTCATTGTGCAATACAACCAGGAAGCTGTACTGCAGCATTATCTGTATATCGGTGCAGTCTGAGTGGTACTGGTCGTCCAGTATTGAATGTCTCTGGATTGGACACCCACAAATTTTTATCTCATCTTTTGTTCATAGATTCTTCTATCCAGAAAATCGTCTATAACTTCAATCTCAGTCTAACACAGAAGATGAACCCAAGCTGTCGCATGTGACAACATTTTTATAGATAAGAAATTGAATAAATTTTTCATTTGATGGAGAGTCATTAAACACTTTATCAACGTCATACAGCACATCATGACTGCTAGACTGCAACTGTTGAAATTTTTCATACATGCGAGATATTGAAATAATATGACAATGGAAATATATGGAAAAAAAATCCACATTAGCAATTTATTCTTTAAACCTGATTATATTCAGAATGTTGTTCTTTCAGGTTTTCTCAATCGCACACATGAATCATCGTCGTTACATCATTCCAATTTTTTTTTGTCATAAAGTTAATTATCAAATTACGTTATAATTGTATCTTGCAGAGTATAGGCACGGGCCAGATCACGATGTTCTCTTTTCAAATCTTTATATTCATGTATATGAACATTGCGGAAAAAAAACTCATCACATTCCATTTCTACAATATACAATCCTCTAACTGTTGGAATATTTCATATAATACATACACATTCATCCAGTTCATTCATTAAAAAAAATTGTGCAATGTAAAGTATCATCGATTGGTCTTCTTCTTCTTTTGTTTCGACAATCAGTTATGTCATTGAATGAAGGCAAAAGAGAAGACTCGACACTATAATATCCGAACTGTAATCCCAGCATTATTTATATGTACGTATACCTAAAATTCTTATAGGTATTCACATGTATACGAGATCATATATATGCAAATAATGATTAATAAATACATCGGTCATTAAAAACATACAGTTAAGAAATAGAGTGTGAAACTGTGACAAAAATTGCGATCCCGTCAAAGTTTGAAATGTAAAATTATCGTAAAAATAAACAGTGTGGAAACAGAAAAAGTTCAATTTTGTTTTGCATGTATCATTGGTCGATTTAGCGTGTTATTGATTTCATTCACAATCACTCATGAAACCTGACACGATGCAACATTGCACTTAAAGAAAGAGTGGGGAGAGAAGAAATTTAATAAGGCGCAGTCACACAACATATTGTCAAGGCGATACTTCGCATGAGTTTAAGATGGGATAGACAAAGAAGGAGACTCTATTATACATACATTGTTTGACCGTGGTCATATTCTCAACCCGTGGCATTTATAAAGACCTCATGTGACGTATGGTTATGTGTTTGTTTTTTATTCTTTCTTTGTCATCCGCTCTTATCAGATTCACTCATTCAGTCATTCTTTTATTTATATATTTACTGGACCCATGTCAACGAAATAGACGCGCGAAATTGCGTAAAGAGTGCATCACAGTTTTTGGTGAGTCCGTCGAGCTGTAATATGAAGGAAAAAAAATCAATAGATTAATGAATTAATATTTATCGAGAGTGAGAATAGAATCAAATTTAATCGTAAATACCTAAGAATTGCATGGTGGAATTCCAATTGCTGGTCGGGTGTTGCTGTTGGTGATCCACCTGTATTCTGGGTTGGCATAGCCTTGATTGCCTCTTCGAGCCACGTTGCCATCAACTTGTTTCATCCAGTAGAGAGAACCATGAATGAAGAAAATGTTCAATTGAATCATACTGTCATTACCTAGTAAATTTTATAGTTTTGTTTCCGTTTTTCATTAAACAATTTCTTCAGAAGACCGCGTATTATGAAATGCATCATCTTCTGAAGAATATCTTGTTATTCGGAAATGAAATGATCACGTCTGATGTGACATTATTGAATGGGTTATAGAATCAGTCAATGAACGCAAAATTTCGACGAATTATAACTGCCTAATTGTCAAGACAAACAAAAATTCATTGCACCCCTCATAGATAAACCAAAGCCTTCTGTCTCTATTAATCGGCAGATGATTTCTTACCGCGCCATCAGTCAACGTCAATTCTATAATCACATCTGTGACATCCTCCAACATTGAAGTTGACAAGGAGAATACGGAAGCGTGAAGAAGATTTGCTACTAATGTTTGGCCCTTCTCTCTCAATACTCCTTGTACTAATTGTCGTCTTATCGTGAAGTCCGATCGTTCCTGAAATCATACCCAGTGGTTTCTCTAAGAATCAATAAACATCAACATGAATGTATTCTGGTTGGGAAACATAACACAAATATTTCAACACTCACGTCATGATTACGTCCACAATGTAAAAAGTCGAAGAAAAACTTCATAACTGATGCGTTAGCATCCTTATGATCCAAGCTACAAGCCATTAATGCACAGTCAAAAATGCTACCTAAAGCGGCTGAATGCAAGAAAGCGATTGGGGCACGTTGCAGGAATCTCGCACACAATCTGAACAAATCGTCGACAGTGTCTGGATGATTCTTCAACCCATCACTTTCTTGCAGTATTGTAAATGTTGGACCGATAAATGCCTCCAACATGCCTACCAATCCTGCAGCACAATCATGATCTGTTGCGTATTCATCAACTAATATGGAACCCAGATACAAAAAACAACTGTGTTGATTTGACGAATACAAATTTACTATTTGTTTAACAATGGATTCCAAGAGATGTACAGCATGATGGCGTATACATCTCACAGCATAACGTACGCAGCGACAGCAGCGTTCAATTATTCTGGCATCTTCCACGTATGCATTGCATACATTTGACAATACTGGCCATATTTCGGTCACAACATCTTGACATGGATGGACTTCATTGGTATTATTAATATGTGGATTCGTATAACGGAATATAGTAGCTAATCTGTCAAGCCATAACACTGGATCAGTCTTCGTTCCTCTTTTCAATGGAATTCCTCGCGACTCAATGAGTTCACATAGTGGTTGCGCTTGAAACCTGCACAATTCTTTCATGGCCGGTGTAATTTCATCACGTGGTAATCTCGCTAAGATTATGGATACGCCTTTCAATAATCCAATTGCTGCCTCATTAGTTATTGGGAAACTATCAAGACATCGTGCAATTTGTAATAGACCTGGAAAATGTGACGCCATATGTTCGGGACATGCTGTACAAATGCTGTGCAATGCTCCTGAAGCTGCACTTGCTAATCCGTGTTGATTCAAACATGATAATAAAAAGTGTAAAACCGGCTCCAGTGATTGTGAATGAAAATTAATCCACTCGCATAGTTCGCCTAGTAGCAATATACTCGTGTGGCGAACAGCAATATGTGTATTTTCCGGCACATTCAATATTGCCTCAACAACTTTCGGTACAACTTCACTCTCCTCGGGGACAATATTCTTAGCAACTGCTTGCATTATAAATAATGCTGCTTCAGTTGAATCCCACGTTGGTGAACGCGTTGAGTTTCCATCTGGTGTTGGATCGCCGGTTAACGTTAAAAACATTTGTCGGAAACAATGGCTACTGCCGACAATAAACACGACGTCTTTTATCAATTCTGAGACGCGACTACGAAAAGGAACGAATTCTTCGGCTGATATGCCTTCTTCCACCAATCCTAAATGATCAGGTTCCATTTGACAATGTTTACATAATGCACCAATCAAGCGCTCAATATGAGGCCGAAAAATCCTATTCAAATCCTCGTTATTTTTTTTATACAATTCCTCTGAGAGTTGATACCAAAGATTGAATGTTATTTGTGCAACTTCATAATCATGATGACCCACACAAACTAGCACAAGATCCAATATCTTGATTGCATAATGTTGTTTACCACCTGCACAGCCAGTAACTATTGTCGTTAAAAATGTTTCAGCCAACTCAGTGAATATTCGACAATAATTAATTGATTGTTCGGTATCTTCAAGTGCAACTGATAAATGATATGGCTGTTCTAATTGCATAACACTTGTGAATAAACACAATTGTAATTGCTGCAAATGTGTATTTGTTTCACCTTGTTGAGTGTCACGATGATTTGAATTATTATCAATTTCTAATACTTGTAAAATTGAGCATACACAATCCGTAGCGGCCTCATGCAACTGTCGACTCGACAAATGATTACCTAGAATCTGAAAAGATAAAATCATTGATACATAAGTCTATGGCTCATAGCGTATTCGTTTTCAAATTGTAGGTTTAACGGGGATGGAACACTGGCTAGGAATAAAATTTACAGTTGAAAGGTTGTCTGTGAGAACGAAGCGACAGAAGAGTCCAAACGTTGCCAATAAATACTTTCGTCTTTTCGGAACTTGACTCTCCACTGTGTTCAATCATTCCGTTCATTGAGTCGGACTCGAGGATGGACAAAATTTGATTTCAGGTCGAATTCTATTCTACTATTAATCCCAAATAGACTTACTTGGAAAGCATATGCGACGACGTCACTAGTGGGCAGTGTTTGAAGCGAAATCGCTCTGACGAGTACCCAACTGGTCAAACAATTCAGTATTCGCATGTGAATTTGTATGTTATCGGCATTATTCTTCAAACATAATTTCTAGATAGAGTTTAATGTTTACAGCAATATTAGAATTGGTTCCTTCAACGGTTCAATAAACAATCGATATGTTGAGAAAAAAGTCAGGATTGATAACTCTCAAGATCATGAGAATGATGTGAGACATGCATACCAGAAATTCCGTCACTGTTTCTGAACACGATGTGAGTTCCATCAATATATGTTGTCTCCTATTGGCACCCAATCGAAGAGTATTCGTTTCTTCTGGCAGAACTTTTATCACTTCGAGGAGAGGCCACAAACTGCTTGAACTTCCACCAAATCTATTTATCAAGTCAACAACTGGTTTGTGCCACGAAGGCATTTGCAATGCTAAATCAGCGAGTGCAACGCACAACTGAAACAATATTGGAGTATCATAGAGATTGTCAGGATTGTTTACGCAAATTTCGATAAGTATTCACATTGTTAATCTCTCACCTGTGTAACAATAACATTATTCGTATGTTCATCAATTTGCGATATATGTTTCATTAATGAATCGCGCAGAGAATCATGTGCTTCTGTTGGCAATTCATGAAAATAGAACTGTATTTTCGCACGCATTGTCTGGGCTGCAATGATACATGATTCCAAGTTCCTCTTTTGTTGGAGCATTTCATCTGATATTTTCCACGCATAAACCTGCAAACAAATAATACAAATGAAATGACACAAACAAGAGAAAAAAACCCAACAGCGTCGAACACTTTCTTAATTGACCATAGAATGTCAGAAAGTGAGGGTTGATACACAACAGAGTGAGGTTAACTTCAGTGATAACATAGCACGAAATTTTAGGCTAGGATACTATTGCAATATAAAATAGAATGTTG
This sequence comes from Meteorus sp. PSUC_FEM 10030008, assembly GCA_018881525.1. Lineage (NCBI taxonomy): Eukaryota > Metazoa > Arthropoda > Insecta > Hymenoptera > Braconidae > Meteorus > Meteorus sp. PSUC_FEM 10030008. Next base: position 38,200 of record JABMBR010007875.1, on the reverse strand, counting down.
AAAAAATTCAAAATTAATTGGCATCATAAAATGTTTTGTTCAACTTTCACAGAAATATTATAAATAAAACAATGTTCGATAACATACTGATTTTTGCAATGCTTCGAGCCATTGCGATGCTTTTTTCTTTTCTGTAGAATCAGGATCGATGTACAAAGAAAAAACAGCTTGATAAACCGTTTCAAGTTCAGGTGGTGAATTCATTGTACTTCATTAAATACGCAAATATTTTCATTCAAAAATAATATCAATACAGTATACTTTTTTTTTAATCTGATCTTCGATTTGAAAAAAACTGTGTGACAATACCGGGCAACAGATATGATCTGTTGAGTGTCACAAACCCATGCCATATGTACAACGCACCATCTACATACACGTTGTTAGAACTCTGTATATATATTTATATGCGACAACGCGGTTTTTCCATGTAAAATTACAAATATTGATACGTGCGCATGCGTAGAATGTCTTCACCACTATATCAAATTTTATATAATCATTTGAGTTTTATAAGATGAGTGTAATTCTCGAGATATTATTCTGTTCGAATCATTCAATAATTTATCCATATTGAAATGGATATTTCGTACATTTCTAATTGTTGAGTAATAAATTATATTTTGTTTGTGATGTGACTCTGTCACAGGAACTTCCATTTTGGTAACATCGGTAATGAAGTTTCATATCATCAATCGATCGAATTGCAATAGCTTGAGAAAGGAATTTTATATAAATATATATAGTATCGATGTCTCATTAGATGTGAAGTATACTTCACAACAATATATTGTTCACCGATAGTCACGTGTATGTTTTGGTAATACAAAACACAAACAAGATACGCATCAGCGTTGTGTGTTTATATTGAATTCCAGGAATGGGTAGTGCAACTTGATTACTTCCAGATGATTTGTAGTTTTTCATTGTTTCGTCGAATTTTCATTGGAAAATCGTGCGGTCTTGGCCAGTGTTCCTGTAAAAATCTTCAAGGAGGTAATGACTGGAGAAATATAATTTTGATAACCACACTCTTGTGCGATTACTTGTCTTTTGAATAATCAGCGAATAGATACCAAGAGGTAGATGATTGTTTGATATGCAATTGGAAATGATGTTAGCATATCAAATTGAAGACTCTTGTAATTATAGATTGAAATAATTGTTTTTGTTGCACTGGCCATTTTGAGTTTCTGTAGAAAATGAAGCTATTCAAATTAATTGTACACCAACGGCAATTCTGGTCGGACGATCTGGTCATAAACCCGAAAGACTATCCGGGTATAAAAATAGGAGATGTTGTCGAAATTTATCATCCTGAGGATGAGTTTAGTCGATTACTACTCCAAGTAACATTATTCAACGAGGACTTACCCAGTCGCGAGACAATCAGCGTTGAAAATAATATCGCAACGATGTTCCAATTGAGAACATTTGCTAATGTCTATATGAATATTGTCAATCCTGATGATGTTGCATTAGATTCTGTCGAATTGACTTTCAAAGATCAATACATGGGGAGGAGTGAGATGTGGAGACTGAAAAACAGTTTGGTAACTATCTTTCATTATTATCCTTCATTTATATTCTCAGGATACCGCAGACAGTTTTGATATGTGTGCATTTTATTTCTCTAGGTAAACACTTGTGTATATATGAACAAAAAAATATCATTTTGTGGTGAGAGCATCAGGTCTCAAGTTTATGAAATGTGGTCAATGGGCGATCGTGTCGCATGCGGAGTGATAACGGATGATACGAAGGTATAACGAATTTTTCCGAATGTAAACATATAATAATGAAAACATATCACAAGATACTTTCGAGAATAATTTTTCTATGACTGTCGAATTACACTCATCCTGTTATACACTTTTCAATAATTCTGTTGTCAGGTTGTATTCCGATCATCGACGAGTATGGTATACTTATTTATCCAAATGAGTAGCGAAATGTGGGAGTTTGATTTCCATGGCGATTTATATTTCGAAAAAACGGTCAATGATTTTCTGACTGATTTATTCCAGAAATGGAAGAAAAACGGTAGCAATCACGAAGTAACGATTGTTCTATTTTCAAGAACTTTCTACAACGCAAGTACTCTTGAAGAATTCCCAAATCATATGCGTGAATGTTTGCAACAAGATTATCGTGGTAGATTTTATGAAGATTTTTATCGAGTAGCAGTGCAGAATGAAAGATATGAAGATTGTAGTAATATTCTAGTACAATTACGTAAATTATTTACTGATTATCGTAAGATTGTGTTGGAATATCATCAAATAGCTGGTGTTACGATACCGGAGGCAACTAATTCAACGGCAGCTCAAGGCAACTTCTTAGAAGTACTCAACATGTCATTGAACGGTAAACAATTTAAAGATGATGACATCTGATAACTATTCACTTCTGATAGTCCCGAAATTTCCATAATTTCTGAAAATACTTTTTCCCGCATGAAAAGAAATTCAACGGTCTTGTCGAAACGTACCCATATGGGTCAGTATACATGGGTAGATTGCGAGAGATCAATGCCACTTTCAATCGTGGTAGAAACACTACAATTAACAGTTTCTTCATGTTTTGAGATCAGATTTCTGAAATGTATGTTCAGTCAGTCATATCATCTTTGATGATATGATGTTTGATTACAGTTTTCGAAAAGCATTACTTAGACCGAAGCTTCGATAGAACCGGCCAACTATCAATAGTAGTAACCCCAGGTGTTGGGGTGTTTGAAGTCGACAGAGAGTTAACAAACGTCACCAAACAACGAATCATAGATAATGGTGTGGGAAGTGATTTGGTGTGCGTCGGCGTGCAGCCTCTGCACGCAGTTCCATTGCTAAAAGTATGTAAATATGATGTCTTTATGTTTCAACAGAAGATCGCTCATTATCTGGTATATTTCTTCACACACCATACTTTCATCACATTTTTATGACTTTCTTTTCCTTAGTTCCACAATAAAGACACATCCGTTAAAGTTCCTGATGACTACAGCATGCCACATTGGATCAATCTCAGTTTTTATTCAACAAATAAAAAACTTCCGTATTCAACATTCATTCCGCGAATAAAATTGGCACAACAAATATACAAAGAACTTAACGAAGATGATAAATTATCGGATAAATCCAAACTTGTTCAAGAGGATACACATGAATGCCTCCAGGATACATTATTTGATTATGATGCGTATGACACACAAGTTTTCCAATATCTGATAATTAACAAGTAAATATCAACTTTTCTGTTTACATTGATTAGTTATGTCGCAGAATCCAAACTTATATGAATGATATTCCACAAATTTGTTCGATTTTTTTTATGTTGAATTAGGGGAGCCGCAAGAATAAAGAAAACTAGTGTGGCCTGTATGGAGACACACAATAATGCCCAAGCCTTGAAATTAGTGAAACGCAAGATGTCTGATCCTGATATTCATCATCCAACTTCTGATTCACATTCGCAGTCATCATCAGGTACGATGCGAAGTGCTGCGATAACGATACCGCTTGGATCTGACGACATGACCGCGCACAAGGACTCGAATAGCGAAACGAATGGTATGTATCTTAAAAATTGTATATCATAGAGAATGATATCTTCATTGCAATCGCTTTCAAAGTTTCCAGGATGAGACGAAGTTTTGAATTGAGCAATGCCCAATAATTCAGGGATATCCGAATTTCTGATAATCGGTATCTCCTTCGTTCTATATAAATATTCCATACAGCTAATGAAAAGTGAACCAACCTCGAGGTTATTTCATAATGTAACGATCATTTTTACAGTTTCAAAAACACCTGTGAAAAATGACTTTGCGGATAGTGAAATATCACCACCATTGCGGCCAGTTGTTGGTAGCGCAGGTAGTCCAACGAGTTCATCTATACAACCGTCAGCACTTCATCGACCAGGCAGAGCATTGATTAATCCTTTCGATCCATCACATGTAACAATCAAATTAACGAGCAATAGACGACGTTGGACGCACATATTTCCAAAAGGTATGTGCGGCTTTTATCGACTTCCAGAGAATTCAAAAAAGGTTCCTACAATAATCGATCTGAAGAGGACCCCCATTAAGAAATGAGGGGTGAAGCAGGGAGTTCTCCATTTATTAGAATAAGCTACATATTCCCAGTTTATTCATTCTGAAAATGAATAGATAGGGGTGTTTCGTGATAGAAATCATGTTTAAGTCCAGAATCTGACGATTCCTTCGATTGTTTCTTGAATCTATCGAATTCCAGGACCAACTGGTGTTCTCATCCAACAACATCATTATCAAGCTGTACCAGCGCCATCGCGATCTAACAAATTGAATGATATGGGCAGATATTCAGCAGTCAGTTCATCGCTAATTGATTGTACTCTTACACCATCAGCTTCAGTGAGCCATGATGCAATGACACAATCTTCATCGCAAATCGGATTCCAAGATTGTGAGTAATTAACATTATATTTGTTCATACATTTAATTGGAGTGGATATGAGTTGAATTAACAGATACTAGGGGGAAAGGTCAACGATCCAATCAATCTCTTGGCAATGGAGAAAAAGTTGGCTTTTATGGATTGCCAGTTGATAAAAGTTTAACACTATTGTGGGGTGCCACTGGTGAACAAGAGTGGACACCAGCTCTCACGACAGGTTGGCAAAACGTTTCTTCTTGTTTCTAATAGCCAAGATAAGGAAAGAAAGAAGTGAAACATGAAGACAGATAACATCAATGATATAGCTAAATTCAGAATATAATCGAGATTTTCATACATCATGCTGGGGTGAAGCAATCATCTATCATTTTCACATAAATATATTTATTCATATATGGAGAAAAAGCGATAAATGGTATATTCTGCAAGCATGATTCATCATTACGCATTACAACATAAGAAGCCAGCGTTATCAAATGAAGAAACTATCATTTCTTGAGCAAAAGAGACAGCTTCAGAAAAATTGTCAACGACCTTGTCACCATTTTCACATCAATGAGTATGTAATGTAGCGTGAAATGCTTTGTAGTTTGCCGAATTCATCATATTCGTAATCGGAATTACCATTCTCCGAGAAACAATTATCGCGTGATAATTCTATAGATTGCCGGCTCTTGTTCCCATTTGGGTTTTGAAATTTCGAAAACGGTTTAACGGGTTCAACGAGAGCGGAACGAGTTCGTGCGAAACCGGATGATCAGCAGCACATGAGTCGCGTTGCAATACCATTTGCGAATCCGTTTTACACCAACATGAGAAAGAAGATGGATGGTCACAGTCATTCTGCAGATAAACGTAGTTGATACGACCATCACATTAGAACTTGAAATTCCAACGTGTAATACTGGAGTTCGATGACATCAGATGAACATCTGTAGTCACATTTATATGACAGACGAATATCGAAGTCTCATGATATGAATTTTTTTGGACTGCTGAAATGCATATTTACTTTTTCTTTGATTCTCAAATACCTCTCAATGAATTAGAAGATGAGGAATGAGGAGACGTCGATTGATCGTATTGGTAACATCAAAACGATTGGATTTTTGAACGAAACATACGGCAGTCATTCATGACATGAAGAACTTTCGAAATTTTGTCTCGAAATGAAAATAAGATGGTAAAATAGTTCCCTAAGAGGAACAACCCTATTCTCATTCAGGATTAGAAAATGCCGTACTGGAATTCTGAGAATAGTTTCTTTGTAATGTCGCAACCAGATTTACGATTTCCCAAAACCTACACCGAATATATTGGCACATGTGATCATCTCTCAAACTAATCGTTAACACTTCAAAATTCCACACCAGCGGAAAATTATCATTCAAAATAATGAGCCCAAGATCGCATACCCTTTCATATATATGTATGAATATATATGTGTATGACTCAATATATAGACTTCGACAAAGAAGTAATTTTTTTTTTCTCAAATTTATTTTCATGCGATCATTCGTGATGTTTGGGACACAACGTTGGACAAAATAATTCATGTTTGCGATGTGCGACTTTTGATGTTCGATCACACAGCACTTATAGGTTAGCGCCATCATACATTTAAGTAGCCAGACTCGGTTATGGTAATCTTCTCATAAATGTTATATTATATCTGAGGCATTATACGCAATTTTTAATTTTTAATTCACATAGATTAACTGTTTGCACATCCTAATGACTAACACATTTACGCCATTCTGCTTGCATACCTGGTTATTTTATACGACATTCTCCATTGGTCATTGTTATTATCATTACGCCATTTTTTCATTATTCTCCTGGACAATTCCTGGTTTCATGAATACTAAAAAATCTGTGTATCGACTCCATAGCTCAACTAACATCATTCTCACAGCGCTAAGTTAGTTTCACTGTCTTCTAAAATTTTAGATTCAAACAAAAAATTCAATATGATTTGTAATTCTTAATTGATGAACGGAATATCATATAACATTGCAGAAATAATTCGTAGCATAAAAAGTAGAATTTGAATATGCACAACAAAGTAGAGGGACGTAGAGTAGTTTTCTGTAGCTTTTCCACATTTATTACTGATGCACCTGATGATGTACACAGCATTGTAGAAAAGTCACATTTGTCAAGTCGCATAGACATATTTTGGTTATAAAAATTAAAATATTCACGATTATTCAGGTGTTGATTGGAAATCACTAACAATACCTGCGTGTTTACCAATCACGACGGATTATTTTCCGGATAAACGAAGTTTACAAAATGACTATGTCGTATCGGATTATAATCTTCTTCCGGATGATGTCAACGCAGACTTTGCACAGCGGCGTGCAATTTACAAGAAACCACTGACGACTGCCGAAGTGTTCAAAGAATTGGTATCACAACGTTTGTCACAGGTACACAAATTAAACATTCCTGTCGTTCATGTCAATCAAGAATTGCCGTGAAGCACCTTTGTAATGTCACATATTCGATTCTATTTCAGGGCTTTCAATTGATTATTCTTCCGTCGTCTGACAAGAATAAATCAAGCAGTTCTGATTCAAGTACAAAATCCCTTGTGAGTTCTGTGATGCGTGGTAGACAAACAGAATCAGAACCTAAGGAGGAATATCTACTCAGTATAGGAAGAATATTCCACAAAATATCGTTATGTGGAAATTGTATAACAGTAACACGATACCGTCCACGGTAAGGAATGTGAATTTATCAAATATTTTTGGCATATTTAAATTAGGCATGTTGAACAATTTTTAGTCATCCATATCCACCATTCAACATCCACTATCGATATCGATTTCATGCACCTCATCATGATACATATGAAGCATCGTGGGTGTCTTTCACTACGGAGAAACTCGAAAATTTCAATTGGAATTACTTAGATCACTATATTTGTACAAGAGGTGATACCGATTTTGCTTTAGTTGAGGTAAACATGGAAATAACAATCAATAGAATGAGACTGAAAGTTTGCTTCGAAAAATCACTTTGCACATATGTCTTCTCCACCTGGGTTTAATAGGCATTGAAATATTGGAGATTCCGAATGTTCTTGTTACCGGAAAACAATCCTGCTACAAAGAAAATATTGGAAGGTTCAACGAGATGTGATATTTATGCACCATCGAGTGATGCTCAACAATCACAGACGATGGAAGGATTTCTACGCTTCATCGAAGGATGGTTGAACAAAATACGTCGAATAAATCCACAGAAAAATTCGGTAACAATTTGATTCCACATCAAAAAGTTTAACGGTCAATTTTTTTTTCTTTTTCCATGTTCGCAAGACATACACGTGAGATTACTCCACATATGATTTATTCTCATTTTATATCTTTTTCTTATACAATTCCATAACCATTGAAACTCCTTATTATTTGCAGCTAACATTAATCGCAGTATGCAATTCAAATTCGCATGATTGAAATTGTTTCAACGCTGAGAGCAACGAATGTTTAACTGCGCGACCACATATACACACACGCGCACACAATATAGGGCTGCAAGAGATCGCGAAACGAACAGAAATCACCGTCAAAATTCGTATACTCCGTCTATTCGGGATTTAATAACAAAGCGGGGCGGTAATTCGATTGTACATTTCACATGGACTTATCCGTGAACTCATACTCGATCCGTATAGGAAACACGTTATGAATCTCAGGCGAGTCATAGAATCTCTTATGTCTCAATTCGGGTTATTCGGAAACAGTTGATCAGCTACTCTACGGGATTCACACAAAAATGACACAATCAATTATTGCATTGTAGTCACACGACCGACTAATATTGCCGAAATGCACTATTCTTTATTTATCCATCACGTAATGCGTTCAATCCCCCATCCCCGCCTTGTTCTTACGCTAATCAGTGTTGTTAAATGTTGATTTTTGCAAATCTATTTGTCAATAGATTACAGTAGGCGTTTGATGAACAAAATTACAATTTAAATAAGTCTTCGTAGACGGAATGTTGGCTTGGAAAGGTGTTGTGTGCATGATATGTTTCAGAGCCCAACAGCTCTAGGTGCAGTGCTCCCGAGAGATCCTGGCTCACACTTGACAAGACGTAGGCACAGCACGAGTCTGATATTCCTCACTAACCAGGTACTTTGCTTTCCCTCCATCCACTTTCCCATATGTTGTCTCATTGAAAGGAAGATTTTCAATGGTGATGATGGAGGAAAGATAAATTAATTTTGAACTCTATACATCTAGATGACAACTTCATTTCACACCGAAGGTCTCAACATTCTTGTAACCCCGTAATTATTAACTCACTTAAATGCACAATTCTAAATGCATCAGTACGACCAGTGATACACCTAATTGTGGTCTTCATGAGTGTTTTTGACAGTTGAGGTCGCTTAACCTTTGTATGACTGGAGAGAATATATATCATCCCATATTTTCGTTATTCCAACGCACACTGTAAAGCACAAATAGAAAAATATGTAGTCACAGTTGATTTACTCATTATCTATAACATGGTTGTTCATTCAAATGAGATCACGAAGTACTGCACATTATCGTATCACTAAAGCATAAGTAGAGATACTCAACACAGTTCGTTTCTATCACACAATACATAACGAGTCTTCAAATGTTCGTCTCTGAGTCCATGACGGGAAAAACTGGAGAATAAAATGAAACTTCGACCTGAACTAAATGTGCTGCTAATAATAATGACATTGCATGGATAAAATTCAACCGTCCAGTGTCCATGAACATTATGAAAATTCTTCGCCATTGTGCTTGACTGTTGCTATGAATGTTGCATTTATGTTATCAGCCTATTATTTGCGCCATAAAGTTCATTGCGACATTAATTCTTCCCCGTTATTCTTCAGTTGATTAATTCGTGATGGATTATTATATTAGGGAACGTGCTCCTTCTTGTGAATATATCTGATAAATAGCATCATTCTCTGCCCATCATTTACAGACAAATCTTGTCGGCAGTTCACCATTTAGAGAACGACTTGGAAGCAATCGGTTACCTGAAAAACCAAGACCAAGGTTTGAATAATTCACATCAACTACAGCGATATGACTTGATGCATCTTTTCTTTCAGTCCGGTTGATGGCCTTTCAGATATTTAGATAGCTCCCCATTTCCCTCAGTGTACATTCAAACATTTTTATTTTCACTATTTGTTTTCTCTTTGATTCCAGCTGCTATTATTTCCATCTTTGGCATTTGACTTTATCTTCACTGCTTAGTGGAAAACTGGAACTAATGTCTAACTGCTTATTTAATGATTGATTGTGCTTTGTTTTGCGAATTTAATGCATTTTTACCATATTTTTCATGGTTGTGTGTAAGCTGTTCCTGTATTTTAAGATCAAATATTTGTGCAAGCATAGATGAATATGATAAACGTTTGGGTAATATAGAATTAGCCCCTTCTTTGGCACGAAAAATTCGACTGAGGAGGACATGTCTACATGAGACATGAGTTCAATGTTGCAGGAAGTGTGGATTGAATGGCAGGAGTGGAGGAATCTCAGATCAATTCGATTCCAATAGAGGGGGTTAATGGATAGAACTACCATCACTCGGTGCTTATTTTTTTTTTATCATGTTATTATTTCTTGACTTATCTATTAACCAGGACGATGAATCAGCTCCCTTGACACTTCTGCATTGTAGTCAACTTGGAATGTACATATGCATAAACGTTTATCAATACTTAGGCATTTACATTCAGTTCGAATGGTTTCTTCATCAGGGCAGGATTTATAGATCTGCTCTTTGCTCTTTCTAATTTGTATAAAAGTATCGCTCATTTACTGTATTCATACTTTTCACCCTTCATTTCTTTATTATTATTAGTATTGAGTGGGAGAATGAGTGACATAGTTCTTTGTACAGGACAAGCATGTAGTGAATCCTCCTGCAATTCTCCGCACAAACCTCGACACTTATCGCTTACCGCCCGGCAGGTTGGTCTTTCATATCTTATTTATCATTTTTTTCCCTACTTGTCGTTCGTTCTGCACTACACGTTGCCTATGATACAGTCATGTTCTGCATTTCAGTACATTTCAAAACTAAAATTGATTTATCTCAGTCACTTCGGAATATTTTCGGAATTGGATATCGATAGTTTGAGTGTTCTTGGATTGATGATTTAGTTCTAACTGTTAAACGTTCTTATCAGTACTTGAGACTGTAGAGACTTTGCAATAAATGGACGGATCTCTTCAAATGAAGTCCGGTGCTATTATTACCGGCGTGTCCATCGCATTAAATGGACCGATCACGAACGATAGTTTTTAGTAAACACTGAGAAAGCTGTCCCAACTTGAAGCATCTTTTTAAGGAATTAAACTTTTAAAACATTATGGAAATACCAATGATGATATAGTTCATGAAAAATGGTAATAAGGACCACTTTGTCACAGGCTAGAACGACCTATCAAAGTTTTGCATAGCGGAATATCATAGGCAACGTGTAAACTATTTTGAGAGGTGTTGTGGTATGACTCGCTGGCAAATAGCAACGGTTTAGAATGATTGAAATTCGTTGAAAGCATACTTTCAAACATTCTTCAGCTTCAACCGTCTACACAAAACGGATGATCGAATTCATGAAATAATTGAAACTTTTTAAACTTCACCACATTAATTCAACTGTCTTACACATAAAGAGGATTCCATGAATCGATTGTAGCAAACAATATATTGGAGATATGTGAATATTTAAAGACTTTTTGTTTTGCACATGGCAATGTTGAGATATTTGAGCGTTTTCCAGCGAGTTGCATCCGATTCCCATCACAATTGGACTTATTTTCAATCTTTGTGTTAACGATCAATATCCTTATTCAATTCTTTTGGAACGATTATTATATGAATTTTAAAATAAACTAGGTGGAAGTACCATTTGTGGTCATTTCATGTTGGAACTACACAATGATATCAATAGAATATTTTGTGTAATACGCAAAGACTTGAATTATTCTTGACCAGATTGAAAATATGTTCTACTTTCATGACTGGAATGAGTACTTCTACTCTAATAACTGAACGCATCATATACCGACTGTCTCACGTCTCACAAATCTGGATGAGTAAAATATTTTCGTATACGCGTTGCAGAGTTTTGAAGAAAACATGCAACGAGTTCCAATATTTGTTGTGACAAGAATTTCCTTCTTCATTCGAAATGACTGATACCAATACGTCCTCTGTGAAGCGCTCTATCTCAGATTGAGAACACGTCCGCAAATGAAACAGTCGCTGTATGATTTATTCATTGCGTTTTCATGTCATCCGTACAAATTTCACAATTTGATTAGGTCCGGATCCAAAGTGATGGATCGTGGTCGTGTATCACCTGCCAGTGAAGCAGTTCAACCTCTGACGCAAGAACAGCCGCAGCAAGATCATTTGGAAAACAATGAGGAAAAGTAAATGATTTTTAATTCAAAAAGATTTATGCTTTATTATGCACAGTGTGTCATTGCAGCGAGATGAACCGATGTAATGACACAGTGATCGAATTGGCCATCATGTTGTTGCTATGAAATAACTCAAACTGTATCAGAAAATTTCTTTTTTTTTTTATTCAGATCAAAAAAGTTCATCGAGACTACAACAAATGTTCTTAGTCAAACGAGACATGTCGTTAGAAAGCTCTGGAGTTTATCGATCGATTCTCTTTTCTTTTTGATCACCACAATGAGAAAATTTAAGATCCCGCATGAATTTTTGTATTATTTGCATGGGCGTTTTAAATTTCCCATGGAGCGTGAAAATTCATGTGGATTTCAATCATAGCAACGAGGTGAATTCGCGTTTAATTGTGATATGTCATTGGAAATTACAGTACCAATCCTGTAGTCATCATGTTAAAGAGCAACGCAACAAATGTTGAAATATTAGAGGCTATGAAGCATCCAAAGACTGGTGTTGGATTTCTCACGTCACAGCAATCACTGCCGCGTCAAACGTTTGTTAGTGCTGATGCCGTCCAATGGTTGAATATACATATTGAGGGTGGCGTAGCAGTGAAGAAAGCTATGAAAATGATGCAGGTACAGACATCTATTAAATAAATGAACAATTTACGATTAAATACGTTTCCTCAATGCTGGAGTGCTTGTTTGATTGATTCATTTCTTTCTTCATGTTTCAGAGCATGATAATGGAAAAACTTATTTGTCATGCATCTGGTGACTTTTCAAAGCCCTTTATACTCGGATTTTATATGTATCATATAGTGCAAGAAAAAGAAGGACAAAAAGGTAAAGTTTGTGGTATAAAAATGAAACGCATAATTAGTGGTAGTATTCAGGAGTACTGCGAAATTTTTATACCTTTAGAGAACATACTACCATTGGGAGATTTACAAAGTTTCGAGAATGAGTGGGTGGAAGTGGCGATGAAAGCGCCAAAAGGCTGGTGTCAAACGCAGACTACGCCAGCATTCACGAATGTAACTTCACCCATACCAATACCCAGCTGTGAGTCAATTGATGAATCCAATATTCCACCATTTCTTCGTGATGATGCTGATATGACAGATCTCCTAAATGAAAAGGATTTGAAAGGTTGGTAATTTTGTAAATGTGTCATGACAAGTCATCTCGAGAATTTCAAAAATAGATCCATTGGTTTGTAATGATTCGATACTTGACTTGCAGTTCCCTCATATAAGCACACACATTTAGACATAGATCTGAATAACAAAAGTGACAGAATTGAATGGGGTCATTTACGGTATCAATCAATGTTGAAGATTGATCATGCTTTTGAATTGGTCGTACAATGGGTAGCTTCTTCTGGAAGTATCGTAGCTGATCTCGTAAGATGATGTTTCTCAGAAATTTCAATCTGTTTATAGTTTCAAGATTATATGACTAATCATTTTTGTTTTAATTTGAGCAGTTGTTTGCATGGCAACGTAAAGCCAAAGCATGTAAAATACATGTGGTACCTATCCCCACTGACTTGTTAGCACTACCATATACATCGAAGAGTGATCCGCTGAGAGGTCCAATTTTTATACCATTGAATACTGAGTGCCTTATGGGTGATAGACAATATCTTTTCGAAGGTAAGCTTTTCATGCTAATTACATGGATCATTAAGTGATCACCATACATTCACATTTGTTCCTTATATTTCACAGAATTTCACGAAGATACATATGCTCAACGTCTGTTCCTTTTCCAAGAAGCAATTTTACAACGATTCGGTTTCATACCATGTCAATCCGAAAATAGTGAACACGATCACCAATACGTCCATGTTACTGGAACAGTGTTCATTCTAGTGCCGTCTACGATGTCACCACGACCAAGACAACGCACTGAAACAAATATTGTGCGACGGAATACAGCACAAAACCAATATCCAGTTCATCCAGATCAACCAAGTCCTCATGAAGCCTACATTACACGTCATGTAAGCGGAAAAAACAAAGATGATTTTAGTATGGATCGAAGACTGGGATTTTTATGGTCATGGAACCACATGTTGAATCGTAAATGGAAATCTCTCTCAGCAGCTTCAGGAGATGAAACATTTCAAAAAAAAATAATCCATGATTTCAAACAGTATTGTTCAAATAGCGACAATAGGCTTGCTGAATTTTGGGAGTCATGTTGGGAATTGAAAGGAAAAACATTCAATCGTGCTCATGCGTCATATATTGAGTAGTGTATTGAATGACTGATGAACTTATAATCAAAAACGAGAAAATGACCAAGAGGCTATGTATCTACAATTAGAATTATAATTGGTTGTATGAATATCGATGAAATATATTTTGAACCTTAAATATTTTCTACGTCGCTGTATGAACATAATTCATCTTGCTCAATGTCCGATGTTAATTATCTGATTGAAGATCTAATCAGAGTTGTCCAGAGTCGTAGGATATAGGCAAGACATCGAAGTAGAACTGAATAAATCAGACCACAAATTGATGTTTAATGAATATGCGAAAGGTGAATTATAAACGAGAAGTTTATAGAATGAGGAATTAAAACCGTTTACTGAGAAATTGGCAAACAGAACCTTTTAAGGCCCGAGTCAAGAAAAGATTGTGTAATATCAATTCGGAAAAACATATATTCATACATGTGATTAGGTGTTCAAAAATGGATTGGATATGGTGTATATCTATACATACACACATATATATATATATACATACATATATTCATGAACGATAAGTTAAATAATATATATTTATCATTTTCAATCCATTTGTGCCTATCTGACATCGGTTATCTTCTAGAATTAAATTCCGTGCTTTTGTGGTGGTGTAGCAAAATATTTTTTATTCTTTCGTAAGAAAGATCGACTCGATCCTAGTGGAGTATTAAAGAAGCCGCGTGATGTTGTGCGTTTTAAAAGCGATTCAGTTGACGGCGTGTGCCGTAATTTGCCCGTTTTCGGTGTTCCAAAATCATTAACTATTTCAGGATTAACAAAGTTCGCCCAATAATCAGACGGAATTTTCAATAAACTCTCAACAATTGCAACCTGGGTTTTGGTTTCAGATAACATTGACGTTGCTGATGGTTCTTGTGAACTGTAACCAACTAATGTCGGTCCGAAAACCTTTGCCAAATTGCTTATCGGCATTTTACAATCAGGACTGCTCGATACACGTTGCAAATGTAATATTAAGAATGCCAATGTATCGCGATTTGGTTGTGGGAGTTCAGAAATGGCTTGATAAAGTGCGGCATCCGCATCCTGTTTATCCAACAATGTTGTTGCACGTACGAAATCCGCCCACAATGCAACCGTTATCAATGGTTCGCGTAGTGTACGCAAAAAATCTTTGAGTGTTGAACAAATTGTAGCTATATCAATTTCTGATAAATTTGGTGCTCCTTTTCCTTTCAGGAATTTTTCTTTTAAACATTTTACTTCCGATGAACCACCGTTAACACGGTACAAACCCTGTTCACTCATTCCACGTAGTTCTACTTCGTTGATACAATGAACAACAAGTGACGGTACCATTGGTGGAATCATTGGTGTATAATCGGCAATCGTGCCTGAAACCCCGCGCAATATTGGTGTATTACCTGCTGGTACACATGGTAATGGTAGAAGATCTTTGCATTCATTGTGCGCAACTGCACGACAGTCACGACATTTCAATGCCAGTTTACCAAATCGTATTCTTTTACCACACGGTGAACATGTTTCTGGTTTGATTACTGATTTACCAACGAAACTGTGAACTCTCAACGATTTCGTATTGAATGTATAACCACCAATATTCGGACTGGGTTTAAAAACTCCTTCAGAGTCAGAGCCTGATGTGAAATTGTCGGGTAGTGGGGCTGATGGTTTTGGACCAAGTATGATATCAGTTGAATCAGTTTGCATTCCGTTTTTAGAATTGTGGTGATCGCTACTTTTTCGTTTTTTGCGTGAAATGTGTAAAGTGGATTGTGGATCCTGATTTTCATCACCAGGTATAGCTTCAATGACGGATGATGCTGTAATGGCACCCTCTTTTGGTAATACTACAGTAGTTGTAGCAATTATCCTATCTGAATTATTAAGATCTGCAACTTTCTGCAAGGTACTGCGCCGTTTTTTCGTCGAATATTCACCACTTGGTCTGTGTTCTTTCCACTCACGCTTCTTATAATTTTGATTCAATAGCGCACTTGCATCCAAATCGTCCTCAGACTTTGAAAAACAACTCAAATCACTGAGTAATGAACCAGTCGCATCCAACTCAGATATGGTATTGAGCCTGAACAAATGGAAAACGGAAAAAGCAAGAGTTAACATCGGGAAATATCCACATTACATTAAATATCAACATTTCTTACTTGTCAGCATTGAGGTTTTTCATATGTGCACCACTGTGACGTCCATTCATCGTAGTATTATTCAGAAATTGTAATTTTTCACGTGTTTCATCGTTCAAATTCCGTCCACCATCATTGAATAATAAGTCGCGAGCCAGTGCTATTTGCCTTTCCTGATGAAGAAAAAAAGAGAAAGTTTGCAAAATTATAGACAACTGCCAAGTCCTGACCGATATATAATTAGAAACAGGACAACTGATACGAAAATTTTGCACACTATCCTCCTCATTTTTCCGGAATGAGTGTGGTGGTATTCTGAAGCTTTATGAATTCTATTTATTACATTCTCATAAACGAAACCTTCGAGAACGTTTTTAATAAAGATATTTTCCCGAAATACGAGAGCACAATATTTATTTTTACCAATGAGTTTCGTTGTTCCTCGGCATTGCGTCGTCGTCGTTTTTCTTCATCCAATAGTCTACGTGCATGGCTAAGTTTTCTATCAAGATCGGCGGACTCATGATGAGCTTTCTCAACAGCACAATGCAAACGTTGACACTCCTGTACGGATGCTAACCATTTCTGCCTCATTTCTTCCTGATTGATAGCAAATTGCAAGAATTCTGTAGTTTGAGCAAACAGACAACAAAAATAATGAATAAGAGATTTCCGTTCACGACCCATGAGTCATGGGCAGGGTTTTTTTTTCGGTTCCGAAAAGAGTAATGTGTGGTCTAAACGTCAGTGTGATTCAGTCCTTAATTGAGCGCCATCGTAATTTCACCCAGGTATGAATAACCAGAACAAAAAATGTCATAGACTGAACAAACTTTCTTAACAAGAGATGAGCAACTCGCAGTGGTGCATAGATGATCACATCTTGAGAGCAGAGGTTACAATTATTCTGTCAATGTATTGAGAGATCAATTTCGTCTGTCATATAATGTTGCTGACACTGTACACATGAAGCTCATCAATCATGAGAGACAACGTTATCATTTCACATGAATCCATTCATAAACTCACCTTCTTCGCAAGATCCATGTACGAGCACATTTGTACATCGTACAAGCTCGTCATACGTTGCCATGATTGACAATGATGTCATGATTGTTGATGTTTCCAAGGAAATCCGAATACAATAAATGATCAATTACATTGATGAATTGTCGGATACAATACGGCGTTGATCTTTATAACTTGTTGATGGAAGCTTGTGAGCTTCGAGGCTTGGCAGCGTATTCGATGTTTCAATTATCGCTCTTCAATTCATCACTATTATGAAATATATTTCAGAGACAAAAGCATCTCTCGTTCTTCAGTGATTTTACAATGTTCTGTCAAACATTATGATCGAATGAAAAATAGAAAATATCTGGCACTTTATGAGCGCGTCAATTTTTGTACACAACCTCAAACTTCCGTTATGAAAAGGCTATGATAGACTTGGATAGACTGTTGCAAACTGACCGTTGACTACAATTCATGACACACATGCACACAATATCAGGAACGACATTGGTCGCCGGGTTATCCGTTATTCCATCTTCGAAATTTTCAAATTTGACCAATCACAACAGTTCCCGGTCATATTTAACAATCAGTAGCGCAACACTTTTCAGGTGTTCGTTTGTTGTACTACTCACATCAGCTGTTTTATCGACGCTGAGTAATTTGAATATGGCGCCACGAGAACTCGACTTCGATTTCGGGTATCGTGCGAAGAATTCGAACGGATTTTTGCATCAACACATCACGGATCCCGGAATTGGATTATAACTTCCGATATTTCGTAAATTCTAGTTTGTTCGGCGCTTGGGTGGTATATTTTATATATCTGAAATTCAACTATTTGAGTCGCAATACCAGCGAGATCGTCTTGCATCAGTGGTAGAGTTTCTCCATGAAGTACATATGTGCATGCACTGTGAGAAAGTTTTTTTGATACTGCCAAGTAGTTCGACTGAATGGTATCGTCAATTTCGTTAAATACTAATGATTAATTGATACCAATACTGTCACATTTCCCTACAACTCTTGATAATCGCACATAATACGCTTGCCGTTAACATAACCTGTACATTTCCACTCGTTATTTTGTTGAATCAACCAACGGGAACCATCAACAGACCCATTCAATTTATACTTCGATCTGAATACGTCGTATAGTTCATCATTTGTAACAAATTGATTTCTGATTTATCCATACCACATCTTGGAGATTTGCCATCCCTTTCGTCAACATGGATCGGAAAAATGGAAGCCAATCGAAAATAACGGATGTCAGCCACAATTATCAAGACTCATCGTTGAAGAAATATCAATTAAACTATTCTTCTCCGAATTCATACAGAATTTACCCTGATGCATCGAATATTCCGAAAAATCTAGCCGATGTCAAAATAGTGATTCAATACATCAACCGTGAATTCAAAATGAATTGGAATATTTTTGTCATTTGTGCAATTCTGATAAACAATACTTCGATCATGCACCTGCAGAATGCAGGTTATCGGGAACGAAATCAAAAATTGAGTGGAACAATTGAGAATCCTTGTGGATCATCATCTACAAATATATTTTTCATGCCCCACGTAACGCCACATTTCAAAGTGATTCCATCAAAATAACCGTGGCCGAAAAAACGGTTTAATTAGTAAATGGATGATGTTAATATCATATTCGACGTCTTTACTTGTAGCTTTGTTTCACTGCTGTTCATCAACATAATGAAAATATGTTATGATGATAAGCGAGATGAAGAACAAATAATCTGTAGTGGGAATAGCGTGCATTTGTAAATGAATAATGAGAATCCTCAGGGATTGCAGACGAGTAAGAGTTCCGAATGTTAAAGTCACGGAGTGCTTTCGTGTCACACCATGAATATTGAATAGAACGCCACTGGTGGGTTTTCGGAGAGAAAGAAAAGAGGATGGGATAAAATTCAACAAAGCCACATAGATGATTGTTTTTTCGAAGACAACCTGGGTTGAAAATCAATAGCCCAGCAAATTGACGCATGGATAGGTTTCTCAAAAATTATTGTTTTTCCACTGTTCTATTTATTTTGTAATCACTTGTACATAAAAATAATGGGTACATTAGTCCTTCGAGCCGGATCGAAAATCAATAGCGTTAGTTCAGCACAACGTAAGTGGTAGTGCGTGGCTAGATGGTAGAGCGTTGCGATAGCACGCGGATAACTACGGTTCGAGCCCAGGCACGGACGGTTTTTTCATTATATCAAAATATTATCATAAGTTGGTGCCGACTAGTTTAGCACCTTAGAAATAACTTATGAAATTACCTATAATGGGCATTAATATTAGGAACACAGCGAGAATTAGACAAGTTGTAGACCGCACTCAACTTTTGACTAATACTCGCTACATGTTATTAAGGCTAAGATATCTAACTCTAGGAACTTAATTAGAATTTGGAATGAAGGATGATGCTCGAGTCTTGACTGATATCATTGGTACGATTGTTGCCGCGTGGAGTTGTTTTTGGATTCCGTAGTGTGTGTGCCGTATGCGAATGTTGTTTTACGTTGTATCCGTGCCGTGTAGCCGAACGGTGATCAGAACAATGATATACACAAATCCGAGACTTGAACTTTTTCGTTCAACTCGAGAGAAAAATATCCCGATGCACCATATTGCATTCATTCTTGTTGGGTAAAACAAGTCGTAAGTTCAGAAATCTATGTTCAATCATATGAAATTTTGACAATGATAACAATAATGGAACTGACATTGCAGTTCGCATAATTGTATGGATGCAGGTGGTTGTGTCTATATGAGCGAATCAACGACACGTTAGCTCTCTACAAACGTAATGATCAATGATGAAGAAGTATTTGCATGTCGTAGTACGATACAAGTGACTCCATTGTCAGCCATAGCAGAAAGACCAACGATGTGCGCATATCATCTCAAGACTGAAGTGTAAGTAATCAAAGGTAACACAAGGAGAATTTGAAAGCTTGAAAAATAGATTCTATACAAACTATAAAAAGATAGTCAGAGTAGAATTCATCATAGCAGATTTGATGAATGATTTTACACTCGAGAATGAAAAAAGATTGGTGATCTTGGTTATATTCAATTCATTTCTTGTAGGAAAAAAATTCTTTATGATGCAGTCATCGCATGGATCTGATGTCCATTCTGGAATAATAACTCATATTTGATTAGTGACGAATGCAATAATGATGTATCGCAATCACTAATGCCTTTGATCAAGTGAATGCTAATAGATTTTATGCTTAGCAGACAAACTGAATTCCGATATCAGTAGCGACGCATCGACACTCACGTTTAATACACCTCGTACGCCTGATACGACGCCAATTTAAGGCCAACCACCCACGTGAGTACATGCAGTCGCAAGGTGTAAGCCCAGTTAAACCGATCAATGTGCGCTGCGTGATGATAACAGAATTACCGGACACGGAGATGAGTTATGTGATGTTCATGACGCAGAATTCCGACTCTCGGTAGATCTTCATCAAATCGTTTCTAATATACATACACACAGATGTTGAAAGTTCAACATCAATTCATCATTAGACAGCTATGAGTTTTTGCCTGCATCACGAAATCCCACACAATTGTATCACCATGGACAATCCTTCAACATTGATAGAATATACAATTCCATTCTTATATGGATTTGTTTTGAGCATCTGATGAAACTGCGATGAGAGAAAAAATCATTTATCTGAGACCCGGAAAAGATTGATCGATGTCGAAAGTATAGACAAATATGTGAAATGAAGTCATTTATTGCAATATAAACACGCAAAAGGTTTATCTCAAATGTTCCCATTGAGGTTCTGGTCTTAGGTTCATCTCAAAACTCGCTATCAACCAAACTTCAAGAGAAGGAAAATACTTAATCCTGCCATTTCGGATACAACAAGTTTGAATAAAACTTTTCCTCCGTTTTGTTCCCTACAATTCATCATAGTGGTGTATAGCAGCATCAATCTTCTTGTTCTTGGCTTACATAGCTTCGAGAGATAAATGCAAAAGTATAACGTTTGCCTTTTATACTTGTTTTCAGAGATAATATATACTATGGTAAACACATGTATTCGTGATTTTTCTTCAGGAATATCTTAGAAGAATGAAATTTAAGAGGATCTCACTGGCAATAGCCAAGCAACTCAACAAAACCTCTCAAGCTACCCATCGTTCCTTTCATTGATCCCCGAATTCTCGGAACAAACGTCAGGTTACGAAGTAATACACCAGTCGTATGGTTTCCACCGAACGAAAAGCACCTATGTTATTGGTCCAACACATTCACATACGTTGCCCATATTTTCGTTGATTGATTCCTATATTGGCGGTTTGCATTCAAACAATTAATTTTGTATTTATAGGAATTATTTTTGTTCACTGATGTATGAAGGTATGAACGCTCAATTCTATGAAGAGAGTAACAGATCTCGGTTAATTCATAGTATCAGAAATAATTACAAAAGCAGATATGTCTGTCGACAAATCAATACGTCCAATTTCATTTCAGATGATATGTCATTTTTTTTCAGACGACTGCATAAACTGTCACTGAAAAAAATTCAAGTTAACTCACTCAACCAGATTGGATTCCGTTGAAATTGTCATGATACCAATCGCGAGTATTGCAAAGTGTAAATCGATCTGTGTAATTTGCTCGGTCGCGAACGTACACGATATTGGCGAATAACCAGTTTTCACTTATCCAATACCGCGATCGCGTCACAAATTCACAAGCTGAAGTCATCTCGTTTATCAAACTGAAAAATATGAACAATAAAAAAGATTTCAATGTTCTTCGTTCGTTGTTCATCGTTTCCAAAATATGGGGGCTGGCACCATTCAGTATGACTATAAGCAGTCGGAAGAAAATGGATGCTATTGAATTTCATTATTCACAAATGGGAAGAAATTATACCATTGCGATATTACTGGTTCTTCTCGTCTTGAACTGTGTGCTTATTGTCTATTCATCAATGTATATATCACTTCATTGGCTGAATGCAGGTAGTACTCTCCATGTAATGCATCTTGGGGGTTCTAGTGTAGCTCTTACTTGCACTTTGATTATGTTTTGTTCGAAACAAAAAGTGATAGTAGCAATGGGTAATCGACTCACCAATTTAATGAGTGTAATTGTTAGACAGTCACACCATTCATGGTCGATGTTGAACCGGAAATACATCGGAGTCTCATTAGTTGTGATTCATATGGTGAATTATATAGCCGTGACTGTAAGTTCTACTCTGATAGGACCGGTGAATATGCATTTCATCATATATAGAATTGGATCAAGTTCAACAATACAATTGTTGGGATTTTTCATGATACAATACGCACTTTTGTTGAGTTACCTCGAAGGCGAATTCGCCAATCTCAACGAAGCTCTGGAGTTATTAACGAAACTGAACCGAAAATCATTCCTGGATACATCTAGTCATGTAGGGACAGCTTCATATAACGATGAGATGCGAAGACAATTGCACTTCATTCAGAATGCTCGCCGGATTCTCTGTGAAGTCGCGTATGAAGCTTCGAACACATTTGGATGGCCGACTTTGATGACAGTTACATATTTTTGTCTCAAATTGATTTTTGACGCGTACATTGTCATGGGGCGTGTTCTATCAGAATCTTCAACGGCAACAACTCCAATCATATTACTCAACTTATTCCTGATTATAAAAGATTTGTTCCCGTTAATGGTTCTGTGTATATATGGAACTAGAATCATTGAGGAGGTAAAAAATAGACGAATAAAAAACAACAAAATTTTCACCATTGGCTCTCAATATCTGAATGATGTTCCATTTGCTTTTCAAATTTTTTATAGACTGGACGTAGCAGTGAAATCGTTCATAAAGTGATGGCTCATCGTTCTGCTCACATAGCATCAGTGAAATATCAAGTAAAAATTGCTACACATTCTTAATATTGATTATTTCGAAATCTTGAAATTATATCTGAGTAATTATTTGCCCTCAGCTCCAGCAATTTTCCATCGAATTGCTTCATCAAGGTGAGGTGTCATTCACGGCTTGTGGATTTTTTTTGATAGATGGAAGTCTTCTCAAGGCGGTAAGTCATTTGTGAATTCTCCGATGTCGGTTAGTCTTCAATCCATGCTTAATGTTTTTTTATTCTTTCAGATAATAAGTACAACGATAACATACATGATCATCCTATTGCCATATGTGCAGAAAACATAATTGGAAATAAGTAAAGGGACAAAGATAAATCCGTGAAAACAAATGGAAACTCCAGAGAAATTTCTTTGTTATGTCTCTTTAAGCTTAAATGTCATGAGATTTCAATAGACCTAGAAGATGATATTGAAAGCGAGCTGTGTAGTCTGTCCAGACACAATACACAATACAATAGGCTTCACAAAATTAACGTGTCATCAGTTGCAAGGTCGATGATAATTTCATAATTGAACTTGATAAACATTTGTGGATATACAAAGAAATTAAAACTTATATGAATTGGAAGTCACCATATCAATTTTGTGATTATATTGTCATAGTTTTGAAAAGTAGTCATGATATAGAAAACAATATTTATAGAGTCTTCAATTTTAACAAGGCTGTTGTGACGTACTGATCGGTATCATTTATCATTATCATTAGATATTTCTCTTCCTACCGACAGAAGGCCATGACCGTTTCACAACCTTAGGTGTTTTCTTATCATCAAATTTCCAACATGCCACACTGCGAAATTATTGATTATGATCAATTTCTGGAGCATGAGTTATTACCTGTGTGTCTGGTAAATCATTTGGGGTAGAACGCAATGACATTGAATTGTGTAACCCTTACATTTCTGCTCATGCCCTGTTTGTATTTATAGTCCTGGTGTCATGTATACACTCCAAATTTATAGTCATGAGGAAAGTTCAATGGGGTCAGAATGAAATTTATGATAAAATCCGATATCCATTCGACATGGCCATAAGACTTTCAATCCTATTACTAATATCGTAGAATACCATTCAACAATTGGATGGACTCTGCATAAACAGCTATATAAGTTTATCCTCCGATCGAGAATGTGACTTCCGTTCAAATGACTATAGTATGACCTGGAATTGTTTCTAGGATTAAATAGTTTCTATGAAATACTTCCAGTTATGTTCAATGTTACAATTTCTGATCGATTATTCTTCGCACATGTATTAATGATGATATTCAAAGTATGCCTTCGGATAGTATGACGGAGAAATTTCCTGCAAATACAGATTTGAAGGATCCCCCTCCGGACAACTGCTCAACTCATGTCATATGTTTTGGGTGGAATGTTGTACAAGTTTCCACTTGCGACCATTTACATTCATGTCCGCATAGGGGACGTAAAGTCTTAGCAATTAAGAAGGACGTAATGATGATATCGAGAACATTCGAACAATGCTGACTTTATTCAAAATACAGCAGCCTTATATGAATTATAACCATGAGATTAGGTTGCCATCAGTATGTCATTTCACGTGTGAGATGTTACATGATCAAGTTTATATCATACACTCTATACTGAGATAGGTCAATATAACTCTGTTAGGAGATGGAGCCAAATCTCATTCGTGGATTTTCGGTACTCCAACAGTTTGCCCGCCTAGCCACGTTCCTCTTCGAAGTCCATGTCCATTGAATCATTCAAATATTCGCGTAGATCCACGGTGAAAACTCTGAATGTAAGGATTCCCCCAGAGCCCGCGGCACCTCTATGAATGAGGCCTATACCCGACAGTGGAGTCATGACAGCCGGTCCAACTTCCTGCGTGTCGAAAAATGGAACAGTTGATTGGCCTGCGTCTGTTGGGCCATCCGAATGTGCGAATTCAATCCATCGATTTGGCCCTGATATTTCCGTGTTAGCGCCATGTCTTGTTGGGTCATCCGGATTTACAAGTTTGACCTCCGTCCTATAAACATCCGAAAGTATTCCAAACACCATCCCATTTTCGAGTTTCTAAAATATGTTTATGGGTTACCTCTCGTTCCTATATTCGCGAATGACATGTTTCATGTCCTGCTGACGCAGCCACATTGAAGAATCGGCATCTTGATACAGTGTGCCATTAACAAAATCAAACTTTGTGAAGTGAACCTCTAACTGGATTGGTGCACCCCACCAAGCGTTTTCCGGATCACGGAATTCATGACCGAACCTGACACCTGTGACAACATAACCCGTTGGACCTCGAATTTCATCGAGGAATATTTTTTTCTGCCAATATGTGATGAATGAATAGTCTAAATTGGGCTTCATTTGTTCCCTGGTCCCTCCGGTCGTGCGATACCAATCGTTCATTCTCACATATTCGTCAACATCGTAATCATCAAGCGGCGACTGTTCCACGGTCCCCCATTCGATATTCGCACCTGGATTGAGTTTGGCTTGTTTTATTCTCAGCATAATTTGTTTGTCTTTGTGAACGAATTGTATCCCAATAACGACCCTACATGAAAATAGTAAAATTACAGTCAGGATTAAGAGAGGATACAATCTATCACAATCTGAAGGATTAAAGAAAAAGTAAATTATAGTGAGATCGGATACTTGTTAGCTTTTATGTCTGCCATATGCGTTCCTAAGTTGATGGTCCGCGTAGCTGTGGATCCGCGGGATTGTTCTGAACATGTACAAACGCATACAGCACATGTACTGAACCCTCGGAGCCACGTTTCAGCGTAAGACATATCACCATCACATTTATCCTTGTCTCCAAAGACCTGACCTGAATGGAATTTGATATAGCCATATCGTCGGTAATTGGTGTTTTCCTGTGAAGCATTTTTTCTGTATCGAGTTTCATCAAGTACTTCTCACAATTTTCATACACACAATTACCAGTTCGCAAAGTTCAACAGTTTTATGTTCATCCCAGCATTCATTCACGCGCCCGTAGCAAGTTCGGGGTGAGCACCATCTACTATCACATGACATTTTTGCGCTAACATCGTAAGTATCCACTGCGCTGCATACACCACCACAGGAGTTGGCAGTAGCATCCGGCTCTGGGACAACAATCAGCTGTATCGCCCCTTCCAGCTCAGCAAAATTTTCGTCTGATGAATAAAATGATGTCAATATGAACATTCGAGATATGAATAGGAATGAGTTCATAATGTGAAAAATGATAATACCTCGAATGAAATCATTCGGTTCACATCTTATAATTTCGGCCGAAGCTTTTGACATCGCTCTTTTCGTTGCTTGAATATAGAGCTCTGCCCTCTCAATCAAAGACTCACCGGCTGCCTCCAGTTCATGAATCATCGGAACTATGGAACGAAGAATAATTATCGATCTCAACGAAAGGAAGCTAATAATATAGATCATACTTTTGTAAAGTGTCATATAGAACGCATAAGCAAATAGGGTCATCGTATACGCCTTGGCTTCGGTAACCATAACGGTGGAATACAATTCATATAATCTTTGTTGCTGTGATTTCAAATTATTGCAGCGATCCGGAAATTCAAGGCTCTGTAGGCATTTCCTCGGATTATAACAGTGATTGTGACGACAACGTACCAATGTGAAATGAAATTGAAACCATCGTACGTACAGCGTATTTTCGGTAGAGAAGATCTGGAAGTGGCTCGCGATATTGAGCTGATCTTTCTGGCTGCATAAGGTTGCTCAAACTATAGAGAATGTCTGGGAGGTCACCTCTTCTATCTGATAACGTAGCTTCTATGAAGTTCATGATGGTATAGTTGGAGAAATCATGTTGTCGCACCAACACTTTTTCATAGCGCCTGTACAACCCGTCGACTCGTACTATATAACTATGTAATTCCGATAATTGGGCATCGATTTTATTTTCCACTGGGAATGAGTTCATGAATTTTTCCAGCCTTGTATTCATGAATTGAGAAGTTCGTGCTAATTCAGCCAGGCTTTCCGAAACACTGTCCACTTGCTTCTGGATGACGCTCAGTGCAAAACCTGTACTTCCCATCATGAAATTAACCAAGGGTAAATCACCATTACCGAAGTCCTTCGCATCATTCACGAAGTTTGTTATCAGTTGGAGATCACCTATCATGCCAATGATAGATACAACTTCATGATGACCCAGTGTGCACACTAATACTACGAGGAAAATTCTGAACTTAAACATTTCTGATGTTATCACCACACAAATCTTTTGAAAAAATTGTAATATTGTGGCTACGTGAATTTTTGCATGTAGGGCTCCTTATATATATATATCGTTACTATTCCACGCAACATTATTCATTGTATTGGCAATTTGTTTGATTGATTATTTTCTGAATGACATAATGACTATGATTACACCAATGGGGCTGATAAAATACTCGTTTCAAAATCATTTGAGCCATCGTCGATTGTGTGATCAACCAATGAAATTTACCGTGTACTTTGGCTCACGTTCTAACAATCCTCAATGTCATAACCCCTGAGAAACTCATGTGTAATAATTGGTAGTTTACAACACGTCCTCTCCCATATGCTATGGCTCCCACACTGTTCACTGCAACCATGGGATCAGTAAATCCTACATACGTACATTTCAAATTCCTACTAAATAGTTTAACGGATTGATTTCATTCTTCAGGTGTTTGTCTTGGTTGATTCAATTTGGAATACGGAACGTATTGTGTGTTATATTTATCTGTGGTAACTCAAAATCTAAAAGATGCTCTCTGCATGCGTGGTGATCATTGCCATAACTTTGTATTCGTATGACAGATGTACCTTCATATGCTTCAGAGACATTAATATGATATGTTCGTTCCATTATCGTATTTTCCGTCAACTTGAAAGAATAACTCCCCCAAGTTCTCCACCGTTTGAGTGATCTCATACAATCTGAACGGTTCGCAATCTGTTGAGAACCCCTTCCAGATCACATTCACTGGAAATGCGCTATATGTAAATTAATTTCATAAACGTGTCATATTTGTATTTTGTCGTGCCAATATTTGTTTTTATTTAGAATAATGTCTACAGGGTCGTCCATTCACGAAGGAATTATCGTACCTGAGGCGTATACCATGATCCTATTCACTTTTGCTATCTTCATGGCGCTTCAAATAGGTACGATTCATAATATCCGTGTCCTCCCCTTGTTCGGATTGATGTTATTTTCCTTCGATAGTAATAGGGACATTTAAACTGGGAGCAGTCAATGAAGGTTCACTGGAAGGATAAACCACATTATCTCAACATAAAAGCGATGGAAAGTCCTGCGAGCAGAATCAACCGATCGAATTCAATCGAATCTTAGTATCGAGCGTTATGCAATATCATCCGCCAAGCTCTTAATACAACAGATGATCTAAGTTATCATAGGATTCGCGATATTGTGGATATGATACAGAAATACCGACAATGTGTCTGATTGTAACCTGAGTACCACAACCACTCTTTCCGGAGAATGCGCGAAAACGTTTGGAAGTTGAGAATTTTTGGAGGCGAATTACACAGAAACTTATAATACTATGTAGAAATTGAAAAAGAAAAAATCTTATCCATTGTTGATAGGTTTCCATTTTTCTGCAGTGTGTATTTTTATACAATCCTTCTTTGCTTCATATTTGAATTATATAAGAAGATATCTCACTAATACAATCATGTCAATGTACGTGATTACGACATGGAATTAAGGGAGGCTATACCTGCAGGTATCTTACCAATTGCGAAGGACGTAATGATAATATCCAGAATATCTAAACAATGTTGATTTCATTCGAAATACAGCAGCTTTGTATGAATTATAACCATGAGATTTGGTTGCGTTTAATATGTGATTTCATGTGTGAAATGTGATATGATTAAGTTTATATTACACACTTTATACTGAGATAGGTCAATATAGCTCTGTTATGAGATGGAGCCAAATCTCATTTGTGGATCTTCGGTATTCCAATAGTTTTTCCGCCTAGCCACGTTCCTCTTCGATGCCCATGTCCATTGAATCACTCAAATATTCGCGCAGATCCACGGTGAAAACTCTGAATGAGAGGATTCCCCCAGAGCCTTCGGCACCTCTATGAATGAGACTTATACCTGATAATGCAGTCATGACAACCGGTCCAACTTCTCGCGTGTCGAAAAATGGCACAGTTGATTGACCTGCGTCTTTTGGGCCATCCGAATGTCTAAATTCAATCCATCGATTTGGCCCTGATATTTCCGTATTCGCGCCATGTCTTGTTGGGTCATCCGGACTCACAAGTCTGACCTCCGTCCTATAAACATCCGAAAGTATTCCAAACACCATCCCATTCTCGAGTTTCCATAATATGTTTATGAATTACCTCTCGTCTCTGTATTCGCGGATGACACGTTTCATGTCCTGCTGACGCAACCACATTGAAGAATCGGCATCTTGATACAGTGTGCCATTGACGAAATCAAACTTCGTGAAATGAACCTCTAACTGGATTGGTGATTCCCACCAAGTGTTTTCAGGGTCGCGGAATTCATGACCGAATCTGACACCTGTGACAACATAACCCGTCGGACCTCGAATTTCATCAAGGAATATCTTTTTCTGATAATATCTGATGAATGAATAGTCTTGATTAGGTTTCATTTCTTCTCTGGTCCCCCCAGTCGTGCGATACCAGTCTCCCGTTCTCACGAATTCGTCAACATCATAATCATCGAGCGGCGACCGTCCTATGCTGTTCCATTCAATATTCGCACCTGGACTGAGTCTGCCTTCTTTTATTCTCAGCATAATTTGTTTGTCTTTGTGAACAAATTGTATTCCAACAACAACCCTGCACGGAAAAACTAAAGTTACAGTCAATGATCAAGAAGGGATACCAGTTATCACAATCTGAAGGAAATAAAAGAAAAAGTGACTCATAGTGAGATCGGATACTTGTTCGCTTTTATATCTGCCATTGCTTCTCCCAAGTTGATGGTTCGCGTAGCTGTGGATCCACTTGATTGTTCTGAACACGTACAAACGCATATAGTACATTGACTAAAAGATCGTTGCCACGTTTCAGAATAAGTCAAACCACCGTCACATCTACTTTTGTCTCCGTAGACACGACCTGAACTGAATTTGATATAGCCATATCGTTGGTAATTGGTTTTTTTCTGTGAAGTATTTCCCCTGTATTAAGTTTCATAGAGTGCTTTTTACCATCTTCATTTTCACAATTACCAGTTCGCAAAGTTCAACATTTTGAAATTCCTCCCAGCATTCATTCACGCGCCCATAGCACGTCCGGGGTGAGCACCATCTGTCATGACATGACAATCGTTGCTTAGCTTCATAAGTATTTACTTCGTAACATGTCTCACCACAGGAGTTGAAATCAACATCCGGCTCAGGGACAACAAACAACTGTATCGACCCTTCCAGCTCAGCGAAATTTTCGTCTGATGAGTAAAATGAGGTCAGTGTGAAAATTCGAAAAATAAATAGGAATGAGTTCATAATGTGGAAAATGAAAATACCTCGAATGAAATCCTCCGATTCACATCTTATAATTTCGGCTGAGGCTTTCGACATTGCTCTTTTTGTTGCTTGAATATAGAGTCCTGTCCTCTCAATTAAAGACTCAGCGGCAGCCTCTAGTTCATATGTCATCGGAACTATTGGACGAAAAATGATTATCGATCTCAACGAAAGGAAGCTAATAATATAGATCATACTTTTGTAAAGTGTCATGTAGAATGCATAAGCAAATAGGGTCATCGCATACGCCTTAGCTTCGGTAACCACAACGGTGGAATACAATTCATATAATCTTTGCTGCTCTGATTTCACATTATCGCATCGTTCCACATATTCAAGGTCCTGTAGGCATTTTTTCGAATCATAACAGTGATTGTAACGACAACGTACCAATGTGAAATGAGGTTAAAATCATCGTACGTACAGCGTATTTCCGGTAGACAAGATCTGGGAGTGGCTCTCGATATTGAGCTGATCTTTCTGGCTGCATGAGGTTACTCAAACTGTGGAGAACGTCTGGAAGGTCACCTTTCTTGTCTGATAACGTAGCGTCTATGAAGTTCATGATGGTATAGTTGGAGAAATCATGTTGTCGCACCAACACTTTTTCATAGCGCTTGTACAACCCATCGACTCGTACTATATAACTATGTAATTCCGATAATTGGGCGTCGATTTTATTTTCCAATGGTAATGAATTCATGAATTTTTCTATCTTCGTATTCATGACTTGAGAAGTTTGTGCTAATTCAGCCAGACTCTTCGATACTTCGTCCACTTGCTTTTGGATGACGCTTAGTGCAAAACCTGTACTTCCCATCATCAAATTTTCCAAGGGTAAATCACCATTACCGAAGTCCTTCGCATCATTCGCGAAGTTTGTTATCAGTTGGAGATCACCTATCATGCCAATGATAGATACAACCTCGTGCTGAGCTAATATGCACACTAACAATACGAGACAGACTCTAAACTTAAACATTTCTAATGTTGTCACCACACAGACCTCTCGAAAAATTGTGATGTGACTACGTGAATTCCAGCATGTAGAGCTTTTATATATCGGTACTACTCCACTTAATTTCATTCATCACATTCGCAATTTGTTTGATCAATTATCCCCCGAATGGTATAATGACTATGATTACACCAATAAGCCTGATAAAATACTTGTTTCAGAAAGTAGCGAATATTTCAAGCAGTCGTCAATTGTATGACCAATCAATAAAATTTACCGTGAACCTTGGCGCACGTTCTAACAATTCTCATTGTCATAACTGCCGGGGTCATGTATAATGTTTGGTAGTTTAGACCGCAGTTCTCTTTCATATGCTATGGCTTCCACATTATTCACTGCAACCATGGAGTCAGCCTGCCATTGGTCACCTACATGCTTATATTTCAAGTTGCTATATATTTCTTTCCCGCAAGTGGGTATGAAAATGTGACAGCTTCATAAAAATATGAACATTCATGAATAACGGCTGCGATAACAATTCAAGTCATTAGATAAGAATTAAAGTTCATCATGTGTTTCTCGAAATGGTCAAATGATAAGGGACTGCATGCAACGTATACATGTTTGTAAACAAGTATTTTATCGATGCAATTTTGCTATCGAAATATCACATCATTGGTTATAAAATTGATACAATAATTATAGATGTAATGTGTAATATGAAGTTGAAACTTTATCTGTTTTGTTGATAGGTTTTTTGGCATCGCATGAGATTGCATCTTTCATTAGCATTACAGATGATCTCCAAGTGATGTCAACCTTTGTGAATGATGCAAGTGATTCCGGTCACGGCGATCCTTTGTAGTTGAACGATTTCATAATGCGATGCACAAATTTTGCCCTGTCTTACAGAAGCAGGTGGACAATGTATTACCTTCATAACCTTCAGAACCTTCATAATACCTCATTTTTCCTTCTATGTAATTCTGAAATATTCTCCATGTCTTCAATAACATCACTACATACCAATTTTAATTACTAGAAATCGAAATAGTTCAGTATTGAATTTTATCGAGCGTTATGCAATATCATCCGCCAAGCTGCTGGTGCAACCGATGATATAAGTTATCATAAGATACGCGATATTGTGAACGTCATTGATCGATATTGCAGAAATACCGACAATGTGTCCGATTGTACCCTGAGTAACATAACCACTTGTGCAGAGAATACGCAATGGATGTTATTCCCCATTGCTAGTTATAATAAGGTCAAATACTGCAAAAACGTTCGAGAAGCCGAGATTTTGTTCAGACAAATCGCACAAAAACTCATAATTTTCAAAAGAAAATTGTATCATTGTTAATTACTTTTCATTTTTTTTGCAGTGTGTACTTCCATCCAACCTCCTTTGGCTTCATACCCGAATTACATGAGAAGATATCGTACCAATAAGCAAAGGAATTTTGTTCATTGTAGAAATTGCAGAAATTGTATTTGGGGATGTTTTCCAGTTGATTTACGAGCTTATGAGCGTATCCAGCGGTGACCCTCATGAGTATTGCGGAATAGCAGACAACAAACACACCATAAGGGTAATAATAGTTTCTTGCGGGTGGGCGACAATGGCCCCATGGGGCGACAAATACACAAGTATAATTTCCAACCGTGTTTTGAGTCCTGGTGGGAATAGTCATTCATTTTGTCATACCGTGCAATTTCGTATGTCCAACTGTTGACTATTCCCTCAATGACAACAAAATATTTCCGTCCTAACCATGTTTCAGGTGTTGCATATAGCAAAAACATAATAAGAATAAGCATTTTTGGTTTTATCACGCCTGTCACGATCATTTTAGTTGTCACCGATAATTATATGATATTTGTAGGTTAGTTCTCTAGGCAAACTTTTTTATCACGTATATGGAGAGAGGAATCAAGAGTTTATGATTCGAATAAAATCGAAGATGATACTTCAGGGCTTGAACTTCTCAAACCTGTTTGATGTGGGGATTCATTTGGGTAATATTTCATAAATGACGCTGATATAGAACTGAAGGGATTATTTTTCGCTCATGTAGATAAAATATATTCTCTATAATACAGCTGAGAATATTCATCGATGGGAGAATTTAATGAGCTAATGAAGATTGATATTGTTCATTCATCTAGCTGGTTGGAAAACAGCAATGTCTTATAATAGCTGGAGCGACGCACCCAAACAAATCAATGTGTATGCAGGAATTGTAGCCAGGAGATTATGAATTGAATTCGATATCAAGCGTGGGCAAGAGGAGGAGGATGAGAACAATAGAGGTCGATCTAATTCGCTGTCTCGCTGTATCATATACTGATGCAATGCACATCGCATGTATGACGGTATATCGTGAATGGTGAATGGTAAATGGAGTTAGTTTCCGGAATGTTGCAGTCCCCTTTTGTACAATTACAACTAGCAAATGCTGAGAATATTTAACGTCAAACATGCAGTTATGGATCGTAGAATATAAAGTGATGCATATCAATGCACTTGATCATGACATGGAATTAATGTTCTCATTCAACACATCCCATAATCGATCAAACACATCGACTGTGTTGTGGTGAACTTGAGTAATTCCGATCATATGAATGACACGATGTAATTGACATTATCAATTGATAAATTATGAACTTTGCGAATATTGAAACGTCACAATATGCATTCCATACGAATATTTTTCCAGATTTGCATCGTTAGTTTCTAATATAAATTGACGAAATTTGCAGTTTCTTCACATAACATCCTTGGAACCGCAATTGTGAACAAACGTCATCTCTCGTACTGAATGCAAGTCTGATCGTCCATCAGAAGTCACGGAACACTTAAAAATTCATACTGAAATAAGTCTCCAGTGTGAGTTATACGAAATTATATTTATTGACTTAAAAGATTTGTTTATATCCAATATGACTACTTACAATGAAAATTATTTAATAGTAACTCGAAGGTCTGAGATCATATGTAGATGAAAGTCATAGAAATATCATGAACTTCAAATGAGACTGTTGAAATTATTTTATTAACATCTCAGCAAATTGCTGGGTGCTTCGAAGTTGCTCTCGATTAAGGAAAATATTGTGTGCAATGACCCTGAATTCGTAACATATGTCGTGTTGTTAAAATAAATGAAATGAAGTCGACATAACAAAAAATGTAGAAATAAGATCAGTAAATGAATTGATTTCCGAAAACATAATTGCATTTCATCTTTTGAAACATTTTGCGATGGAGTCCAATTTAATTCAGTTTTAGCATTTCAATCTTTGATTGTATCGCAACGTATTGGTTGTGAAGTTCTTTGAAGACATGATTTATAGGTATTCGTGAATACTCTATTCGAACAATAGTTTTTCGATTTGAAAAATGAGACAAAGTAAAAATGAGTATAACATGCAGTACGAAACAGCTAAATTAATTGATTATATCTAAATCGCTTATAGTTTCATTTTGAATAAATCAGGTTTCTGTGTGATGAACGAAAATATATGTTCCATCAACGATAGTTAACATGGAAATATCTTGTACCGGTCCCAGTCAACAGAGCTCAGATAGGCTCTCTGATGTTTCGTGATTTCATTCCACGTAATCGATTCCTCAGCTCTTGTTACGATCACTTTCTTTGATATGTTGAATGTGCCAGTACAATTCATCGAAATCGGCTGGATATTTTCTTTGTTATCCCAATCAAAATTTTTATTCTCGTCGAGTAAATGGGCTTCTGTTCGTTGGCAGCGATTTATTTCAATGGAATCTATGCACAATTCTCGGAGAATCCGTTTCTTCAGTGGTAAATTGAGTGGTGTTTCCATCGTTTTCGATTTATTGGTGGTTTTCATAGTGGATGTGAGTGTTAAATTGGTCATCAAGTGATTCTCAACCGCATTATGTTCTATGTAATCGTTGCGGATTTCCGATTCATTAGTGCAATTCATATATCTAACGGTCTCTGTTGCGATTTCCACAATTTCACGATGATATAACACTTGGTCACTTGTGTCATTCCCATCCTTATTGGTTGTGAGTAATGAGAAATTTCCGGAACATCCATCACAGATTTCACTTGAGTCGTTCACACTGGTCGGTGTTGGAAAGTGATTTTCGTCATACGTATCACACAGTTCTTCGATGAATTTTTCACGTAATTCACGATATTGAATGAAATGAATTAGAGGAACATCTTCCATCTGTAGTCCGTCGATAGAGGCATTCAATTGTCTGAATGTCATTGATCGTTCTTTTTGCAGTAGAGTTCTAATTCTGGATGATCTCCTTCGTTGAATTTGTCTTTCGTTTCTTATTGAAATATCCACAGGTTTCTTCGAATGTTTAAGAATTTTATATTTCTGTCGCGAGATCAATGAACTTGTTCGTAATCTTGGATGAAGCTGTTCACAATGTAGGTACCATTCTCCTTTTGTGAGGAATGTTTTTCCTATTGAACCAAACGGAAAAGAAAAGATAATCAATATGAGAGACATTCGTTGCAGTGATCAGTGTTAGAGGTCAATCAGAATATGAATGATCTTCCCACCAAGAACGTAATCAAAAATGAAGAAGGTTTAACTCTAGCAATTTGAATATATTTCATATCATGTTTTCAACTAATTTGTTCAATGAACAGGACGAAAAAAACAACCCATGACAATGAAAAATTTAGCATGTCACAAGTTTGCAGACGAGTTATATGTCCATTCCGAATTTCATGACATGAGATCAAAACTATCAGAGATAAAGTTATGATAATAATGGAACGATCACACAGAAGATGAATATCGCGAATTATTGATATCCTGAATCTGTCAAACTGCATTTATGCATTCGCGCATGACAACTCGATGTAATGGATTGCACATCGACGATGAATTCGTAAACAGGAGTTGTTGAAATAAAGAAATAAATAGAGTTCGTTAATCGACGGAGTGTGGCTTTTGGCTAGAGAATCACAGTGTGAACTCATATTCCCACTGATCTTGTTAACGAGAAGGTATCAATATCCCAACATGATTGTTAATTATTTTCGAACTGATATCCGTAAATAATAATACAAGTGAAGTT
Source organism: Meteorus sp. PSUC_FEM 10030008 (assembly GCA_018881525.1). Classification (NCBI taxonomy): domain Eukaryota; kingdom Metazoa; phylum Arthropoda; class Insecta; order Hymenoptera; family Braconidae; genus Meteorus; species Meteorus sp. PSUC_FEM 10030008. The sequence continues at coordinate 1,381 of JABMBR010007875.1, read as the reverse complement.
GATATGAGGGAATCAAACAACAATATTTACCGCAGCATAGTCTATCAACTTTCCGGCTGTGTATCCTCCCTTCGTGGCGAATAACGTTATATTGGCGATCACTGGTGTACTCACATTGTTGGCATCTGTATCTTCCACTCGTAGTTTGAGTTCTGGAAATTTTTATATGATCAGTGCCGTGGATTGATAATGAGTTCCTGATAATGACAGATATTTAGAATTATTTTTTCAGTGAATGTTCCACTCAAAATTCCAAATTTACAACTGAAATTTTACAACTACATTCACGATGTTCATTTCGATTAAAAGAAAAAAGTTGAAATTTCACTTGACTTTACTTACTCATATTCCATCTTGATTTCCCGCATAATTACTCAATGTGACGTCTTTCTTGACCAACAACTTGTCGAAAACTAAACTCTCCTGTAGCTCACGAAACATTATCGGAAGCTTATTGTCGCACCATTGTAAAAATTCATGTATAGAACTGTGTTTTTCGTGTGCGGCTGTATAAGTCATCAGTGTACAGAGTTGAAAGAAAGAACCGCATCGACGATGACCGTGAAAGTTGACACGAACGAGGCACGAGCCAAACAAAGTATACACACACTCACCCCTCAATCCAGTGAGCCTCCAACGTTCGTAATCTTTTTGTTTACCCGAGCTTCTTTCCATTCGTATCGGTGCTCTGCACAACTGAGACATAAGCGTGCACTAGCCACTCTAAGTGAGTTCAACTGTGTTTCTCACGAGGGTATTATAAAATACACATAAGGATCGACATCAAGTATCTGTTTATTTTTGTGTTGTATGATAAATAAGATTATTTCTAACTTGTTCATTGTTATGACTCATAAATCGATCAGCTTTATGCCCTTTTACCCATTTGTTGTCCATGAAAATGTCCAATGAAGAAAAATACAAAGCAGAAATGGAAAATTACCGAGATCGTTATATTTCGGTGTTTAAACTTTAACTCCACTTTCGTGAAGGCTGTAGGAAAATCTACATGTATTGCGTGACCTTTGGGCAAGTTGAAAAAAGGGTTTTGGAATGATTCGTGTAAATCGTAATTTAAGTGAAAATGTACTACATCACCAAAATAAATTGCTCGAAATTGTCTGGCACTTTAACCTGATACTGAGCCAATCAGGCACTGATCGTTATTGTAATGGTAACTTCCCCATTCGAGTTTTCAGGATTCGTCTGTGTATATTCCAATAAGAATTTCCCAATAATATCTGTGGAGTATTGAAGCTACACCGATAGGAAAAATAACTTGATTCAAAAAAACTTTTTTCTTCAAAATTCCATTCTTGTTTCAAACTATCCAATTTTCTCTATTCAAAAATTATTCTTCTCTTCAGCGAAGCACTCAATT